>CAUYQU010042217.1:0-27371 GCA_963574635.1 Cheracebus regulus
ACTGGCGACCCGTAGGGCTGCTCCGCCTGGGAATCTCCTGGTCTGGGGGTAATAAAAATCCGTCTGGAAATGCGGCGTCCACTCACCCTCTGCACTTTCACTGGGAGCTGCAATCCTGAGCTGCTCCTAATCCGCCATCTTCTGTCACCCATCTCAATTTTTTTTTTTTTTTTTTTTAAGACAGAGTCTCACTGTATCACCCAGGGTAGGGTGCAGTGGCACCATCTTTGCTTACTGCAGCTTCTGCCTCCCAGTTCAAATGATTCTCTTGCCTCAACCACCTGAGTAGCTGGGATTACATGTGTGTGCCACCATGCCTGGCTAATTTTTATATTTTTAGTAGAGATGGGATTTCACCATTTTGCCCAGGCTGGTCTCAAATTCCTGGGCTCAAGCCGCCTTCCTGCCTCAGCCTCTCAAAGTGCTGAGATTACAGGTGTAAGTCATCATACCTGGTCAGCAATGTTATTTTGAAGGGAGTAAATAAGTCTTTTGGATTCCCCTCTTTTAAAATTGCATAACAAGGAAAAATAGGTTAGGGAGCAGAGAGAAATTGTCGAATCTAAGAAAATACTCTCTCTGTAGGTATTTAACACTCTGTGATATAATGATGTATAATATTAGTTTTCATTTAGTGTTACTGATAGTAGAAAAACTGCTAAACAGCATTGAAAACAATCATAATTGAGGCATTGCCTGGGCATCAATATTATGACTTTTGCTTTTTTTATTCTTTGGTGACTCTCTGAATTTCTAGGGTTCACATAAAATTGGTTTTGAAAAAAACATTAATGGGGGTTGACTAAATGCAAATGGAAAGCAGATTCCCTGACTGGTTCATGTTATACATGGAAAGGCTGATGGCTTCTGAGTTGTAGTAGACGTGTAGAACCATAAATTACAGTTCTTCTCAAGGTTGCCTTTTGTTGTCAGAACACTTAGCATAAGGCAGAAATGGTAGGCTATACCTGAAAAGAACAAAACACCATTAAACATAATAAATCAGCTCTTAAAAAAAACTACCAAGGCCATCTCAAATGTGAGTTTTCTTTTATGTGACTAAAGTTGTAAAAAAAAAAAAAAAAAAAAAAGCAAAAAAGCAGCAACAAGCAAAAACTCAAACCCAGTATGATTTGGATGTTCTTTCTAATCTGATAAATCTGAATGAAATCAAGCAGGCTTGACTAAGCACAGTGGTATAGAGCCCACTGGGAGAGTAGTTGTAGTGTAGAGAAATAAAGATAAGAATATAATAAAGTGTGACTAACTAGAGTCATGTGGGGATTAAGTTCTGTACTTGTGGCAAAAATCAAATAGAGTCAAAATACTCTTAATAACCCTTAAAATTTCCCTTGAAACATAGATATAGACACATTGTCTTTCAAGATGTTTAAAACAATTGGCTTGTTCTTCTTATATTATGACTTTTCTTTCATTGAACAAATGATGAGGTTGTTAGTTATATTCTTTTTAGTGACTAAGGGTAGAATTGGAAGAACTATTTTTTATTCTAGGTTGCAAAACTGAATTTTATGAGTTCATGAGTAAAAATGCCTCTCGATTTTTATTTATTTTTATTTTCTTTTAGATGGAGTTTTGCTCTTGTTGTACAGGCTGGAGTGCAATTCTCCTGCCTCAGCCCCCTGAGTGGCTGGGATTACAGGCAGTATAATTATAGCCTGGCTAATTTTTGTATTTTTAGTAGAGATGGGTTTCGTTCGGTTGGCCAGGCTGGTCTCAAACTCCTGACCTCAGGTAATCCACCTGCCTTGGCCTCCCAAAGTGCTGGGATTACAGGCGTGAACCACTGTGCCCAGCCAGATTTTTTTTTAATGGGTAAATCAGAAAAGGCCATTGTTTTCCAAATAAATCTTTGAATAATAAGGATGTTCAAGAGACCAGATTTTCTCAGAAAGGCCTATTCTCTTTTACATGGTGTGACATATGCCTCTTTGTAGCTCCAGTTTTCCTGTATTTTTGTCTTTTGTCTTTGTTGTTTCTCCATTCTGATTCTACTCTGCTTTGTTGCCTGACAGGCACCTTTCTCAAATTCTTAGGTTTGTTTCTCTGTATCTTTGTTTCCGTACTCACCTGTACTTCTCCTGTGCTGTGTATTTTTCTTGTTCTACTCAGAAACAGTAGAATAATCAAATTCAACTTCAGTTATGATACTTTATATTAAAAGGTAGCTTAGGATAGTGGCAAGTACTCTGAAGTATAGTCTAAGACACAGTTTAGGTTCAGGCTCTTATAGTAACTGTATAACTGAGAAAGACATTTCACATTCCTGAAACTTAATTTTCTTACTTATAAAAGAGAGGAAATATATTTTTCTTTTTCTTTTCTCTTTTTTTTTTTTTTGAGACCAAGTCTTGCTCTGTCACCCATCCTAGAGTGCAGTGGCATGATCTTGACTCACTGCAATCTTCACCTCCCAGGTTCAAGCAATTCTCCTGCCTCAGCCTACCGAGAAGCTGGGATTACAGGTGTGCTCCACCACACCCAGCTAATTTTTGTATTTTTGGTAGAGACAGGGCTTCACCTTGTTGGCCAGGATGGTCTCCATCTCTTGACCTCATGATCTACCCGCCTCGGCCTCCCAAAGTGCTGGGATTACAGGTGTGAGCTACCATGCCTGGCCATGAAATATATTTCTTATGAATAGAATATGATATAATGAAGGGTACCAAGTGGTGATGGCTTCTTGGGTAAGTTAGAGTTTCTGGATTCCATTATCTGTATACCATGCCTTCTTATAAAACTTTTCTTAGTGACTGAAGTCAGAGATGGTGTCCTGAGAAACACAGGATGGGTAGTTGAGTGTTTCTGTAAATTTCATCAACAACTTTGGATTTTCTCCTTATATCTACTCAGATACTCCCTATCAGAGATCACACTAATCATCCTGTATCTTTCCTCCTTCCTGATCAGAAATTGAGAAGGTGAAGAAACACAGGTTGTCTCAGTCCACATTAAGACACCTTTTATGGTACACCAGAACTTTTTAAATAAAGGTTATTAAATAATGGGAACAGTTTTTCTTTTCCTTTTTCTTTAAAGACAGAGTCTTGCTCTGTTCCCCAGGCTGGAGCACAGTGGTTCATGCAGTGGCGTGAACATGGCTCACCGCATGCATCATTTCCTGGGTTCAAGCGATCCTCCCGCCTCAGCCTCCCAAGTAGCTGGAACCACAGGTGCATGCCAACAAGCCTGGCTGATTTTTGTATTTTCAGTAGAGACAAACATGGGGTCTTGCTGTGTTGCCCAGGCTGGTGTTGAACTCTTGGGATCAAGCAGTTCTCTCTCCTTGGCCTCCCAAAGTGGTGGGATTATGGGAGTAAGCCACTGTGCCCAGCCTAGTTTTTCTTTTTTGAATGTCTAAGCCCAGTGAAAATTCTCGCTCTAGATGAATGATTAACAGATAATCATTGTGGACTGTCTGTGTGTATTTTAAAATAGAGAACAAGAAATCAAGCAGGTTAGTTAATTAAACATTTTTAGTCAATTAAAATCTGTTTAAAGTCACATTTGTCAATAATTTGACTAGCTAGAAATATCCTAGAAATCTATAGAATCATCTTTTTTTTCTGGTACTGACAAACCTGAGTAAGCATCCAGGAGCAGACATCTTTAAGAGAGAGTTTTTATTCTTGGATGCTGCTATTGATCAGCAGTGATTGTGACCTACTTTTAAGGGACTGATACGGAAGGAACCATAGTTTTTATGTATAAGGTTACTGGTTTTTTTTTTTTGAGACAGAGTTTTGCTCTGTTGCCCAGGCTGGAGTGCAGTGGTACACAGTCTCAGCTCAGTGCAACCTCTGCCTCCTGGGTTTAAACGATTCTCCTGCCTCAGTCTCGTGAGTAGCTGGGATTACACATCCCTGGAACCACACCTGACTAATTTTGTATTTTTAGGTGACACGGGGTTTCACCACTTTGGCCAGGCTGGTCTCAAAGTCCTGACCTCAGGTAATCCACCTGTCTTAGCCTCCCAAAGTATTGAGATTACAGGCGTGAGCCACCACACTTGGCATATATATAAGGTTACATTTAAAAAGCCTTTCAATATTTCCATCACTTCATTGTAGTTGCCTTGGAAGAGGAACCATCATATTCAGCAGGAGTCCATTTCAACTTCTGACTTGGGTTCTTGCTTCTCTGTTACCATGTAGACTGCCTAGAAAGTTGCAGGAAAACAAAAATCTAAAAAATAGTAATTAGATTATAAAATATGGCTTTAACTAGGTGTTCCATATCTTGACATTT
Source organism: Cheracebus regulus (assembly GCA_963574635.1). Lineage (NCBI taxonomy): Eukaryota > Metazoa > Chordata > Mammalia > Primates > Pitheciidae > Cheracebus > Cheracebus regulus. The sequence goes on from CAUYQU010042217.1 coordinate 4,270, forward strand.
TCGAATTCCAAATTATTTTGTGAGATGATTTTCTTTAACAAAGCAAATTTTGAAACTTTATTAAAGCTTAAACACACTGAATTAAAAGGGGATTCAAATTAAGGCTTGGAAGGCATAATCTGAAATTAGAAGAGCTAGTGAAAATGGAAATAGCAGACTCCAGGCACAGTAAACTCTAAACCAAAGGACTAGTGTTGTGTAGAAATAGTGAATAGCTGTTATTTAGGTGGCATGTTTTATCTTCAAGGTATGTTTAGTTATTTAAGAGATTTTCATAGAATATACTCATTTTTCAACTGAGTAGAAAAGCCTTCTGAAACCTTGCATTTACGAAGTAAATTGTAAGGGTAGAGGCAGAAGTACACTGACATTTTAATTGAGGGTTCAGCAGATGGAGAGTTAATAAATGTACATGGTTCCACAGTTAAAAAGCAATAGAATTTTTTTCCCACACCAAGATGTTATATTTGTGAATTCCTCATGAAGTAGAGAAGAGATGGAATAGTAATATAAAAGCTGTGAAAGGAAAGTTATTTAGCAAAATTGCAGTCCCAACTTTGTTGCAGCTTTTCGTTGAGGTCTGTATTTAGTCAGAATTCTTTGGTTTGCATGTGCCAAAATCCAAATTTGAACTACCTCAGGGAAAGAAGGGCAGGAATATATAGCTTCACTTGAAACCAGGGATGCCATTTACACTTAGAGGAATGTAGGTTCACCTGAAAACACTGGGATTTCTTCCTGTTTTTTCTTTTAAGTCTCCCATATCTACTTTCTGAGTCAAGGTCATTCTTTCAGATTGACTTTTTTTTTTTTTTTTTTTTGCATTGTCAGAAACCAGATGTTGGCAGTTTATATTCCTTTTATTTACAGCTTGAATAACAGAGAAGGTCCAGTTTGTGTTGTTACAATTTCTCTCTTCTTCAACTGTGGCCAGGAGGATAGGGTTCTGTGATTGGCTCAGCTCATGACTAGGGGGGCCCACCCTTGGCTAAATGGACCTTGGTGATTAGAGGGACTGACATCTGAAACAAGAAAGCCGCTTTCATTCAAACCACCTGGTTAGTGATGGGGAGAAGGGCTAGAAGGGTATGACGGGAAGAAGAAAGGGACATTTCCCAGAAGCAGGAGAAGATACTGTTCCAGGCAGAAATAAGAAGAGGGTTCTACTAGTGGTCTTTTGGGGGGAAATTATCTGCTTTATTATAAGTCAGTTCAATTCAGCAAACCAGGAAACATTATTTTGTAGGATTTGGTTTTTCGAGAAAAACCAAGGTTGAAAACACACACACACACACAAACATCTGTTGCATTTGGTCCTATTTATTGAGTTGCTCAGCTGTATCATGTCTGGACTATGACTAGACTTTTCGTCTTCAGAGCTTTTTACAAATATACATTTCTTATACATTTTACTCCTAAAATACATCAAGTCAAATTATCAATACATATTTAAATAGGAGAATGTTAGAATTTGGATACATGAGATTAATGGGGTAATATTTAGACTTGGTTGATATTAATAACTTTCATGTCTTTTCCAATTTTGAATATCTCTTCTTTTCAGTTAGAAATGTGAATAAGCAGTATATTGGCTAGAAGGAAGTTAATTTTCAGAATGAATTGAAGAAAGTGTATTTTTCACATGTCCAGACCTTTTTTTTTTTTTTTTTTTTTTTTTTTTAAAGGAGAGTCAAGCCCTACTCGTCGAGAAGCTGTGAAGAGAAGAACAGCTGAGTATCTCATGCGGGCAGAAAGTATCTCTGGTCTTTACGGGAAACCTCAAGTGGATGATGTATCTCAGGTATGTCTTACATTTTGTTGTGTATTCAGTGATTTTTTGCTGTGTGGTCTCTCTGCTTTATTTCTAATTAAAATGTTACAGGATTTTATTTTTGGAATTTTATTAATAATTTTCATAAAGGTTGGTGGTAGAAAGAAAAGCATTATAGCAAACCACCAAAAGTGGAATAAAATGGGACTTGCCTTCTCCTTTTCTTGGCCTTTCATTAGTTCCTTACTGTACCCTTAATCCCCTCATCTGTAGATTGATGGTAATTTATACTGTTACGATACCTATTTATATTTGAACTTTTAAAATTTAGATTGTGATTCTTGTACAATTGTTCTCCAGTTTTATTGATTCTTGTTAAAACTATTCATTTTAAGCATAAGTTCTACAAGTATATGCTGTTGGTCACCTGGAATTATAAAAGCATAATCCTAGCAAAGATAGTTAGGTTATGTGGGACTTCCCCTAGACTTGTCTAAAATACAGATGAATGCTGAAAACATTAGAAACATTGAAGATTATTTTTGTTTTTATGTGGTATCAACCTGAATTTGACAAATTTCTGGAGGAAACTTCTGTTATTTTTTTCTTTATATCAAACTAAGTTTTTCTAATGCAATTTAAGAATTGTGTCTTCTGGAGATGGGAAAAAGTGTATATTTTCTTAATTGACCTAAGAGTCAGGCAGGCTTGTTTATATCCAACTCTGCCACTCAGAGTCATAGAAGACTGGACAAGATACTTAATTCCACTCTCAATGTCAGTTTCTATATCTGAATAATGAGGATATAGTAATTTTTTGCTGGGTAATTATTAGGATTAAATGAAGTTAAAAAAAATCGCTCAGGCCGGTCGCAGTGGCTCACACCTATAATCCCAGAATTTTGGGAGGCTGAGGTGGGCGGATCACCTGAGGTCAGGAGTTCGAGACCAGCCTGACCAACATGGAGAAACCCTATCTCTACTAAAAATACAAAATTAGCTGGGTGTGGTGGCGCGTGTCTGTAATCCCAGCTACTCGGGAGGCTGAGGCAGAAGAATTGCTTGAACCTGGGAGGCGGCAGTTGTGGTGAGTCGAGATTGCCCCATTGCACTCCAGCCTGGGTAACAGGAGTGAAACTGTGTCTCAAAAAAAAAAAAATCACTCATGTGGATTATACATATACACATAAATCAAGTGCCTCTCTAGCACAAAGATCAGCCCATGAACCAAAGACTTAAGTTTTAGCCTCATTCTTCATTTCCCCTTTATTTGCTGCTTTATATACTTTTTCCCACATATTTTTATGGTTGGTATACTTTTTGAAAATGATAACAGTTATTAACACTGTACTAATCAGTGTAAGACATTCTGAGACGTTCTAATGTTAAGTGTTTGACCATTTCTTATAGAACAGAAAGATTGTATTTCATCTTGCAGGTAATTAATACGCTAACATAATGATTATGTTTTAAATGACATTATTCTACTGATTCATTTTCAGATTGTGAATTACTGTGACTCTTCTAGTCTGTATTCTGTTTGGTAATCTTATTTTATTCTCTGTTATTTGTTCTTTTAATTATATTATTAAATTTATTTCCTATACCTTTTCAACATTAAATTTTATCTTTTTAAGTGGAATATTTATGTAAACATTACTTTGATTCAATTCCCATTTTTCATGGGATTGGCAACCTTCCTCCTATGGAGTACTAATGTGTTTATGCTCAATTTCATTTTGGGGGGGGCATTGAAAAAGCATTAACATAATTCCCTGTGAACTTGTTTTACTAAATCCATCTTGTATATATTCTAAAAGTTTTAGGGATTTAAAATTACCAATATTCTATTCATTCTTATAACATTAAATTTGAATGGTCTACCTATATTTATTCATGTAATCCTCCTACTTTTGCATTTCTGTTAGTTTCCTATAGGCATGTCTATGAAGCAGTAATTTCTTAGGTAAATGAATATGTTGAGCCTCCTGTATAGTTTTGAGTAGAAGAATAGAACCATGAAGTATATCAGTCAGAATTTCTTCAAGTGTAACTTTTTTTTTATTTTGAGACAGAGTCTCGCTCTGTCACTCAGGCTGGAGTGCAGTGGCATGATCTCGGCTCACTGCAACTTCTGCCTCCCAGGTTCAAACGATTCTCCTGCCCCAGTCTCCTGAGTAGCTGGCATTACAGGTGTGCACCACCATGCCTGGCTAATTTTTGTATTTTTAGTAGAGATGAGGTTTCACCATGTTGGTCAGGCTTGTCTCAAACTTCTGACCTTGTAATCCACCCGCCTCAGCCTCCCAAAGTACTGGGATAACAGGTGTAAGCCACGATGCCTGGCCCTTTTTTTTTTTTTTTTTTTTGAGACGCAGTCTTGCTTTGTCACCAGGCTGGAGTACAGTGGAGTGATCTCAGCTGACTGCAAACTCCACCTCCCGGGTTCAAGCGATTCTCCTGCCTCAGCTTCCCTAGTAACTGGGACTACAGGCACATGCCACCAACACCCAGATAATTTTTGTATCTTTAGTAGAGACAGGATTTCACCATGTTGGGCAAGATGGTCTCGATCTCTTAACCTTGTGATCCACCCACCTCGACCTCCCAAAGTGCTGAGATTACAGGTGTGAGCCACTGTACCTGGCCCAAGCATAACTTCTAATGAAAATAAAACAGAATCTAATGTAGGAAAGCCGATTACATCGGATTATACAGTAATTCATTAAGCATGTGTTGAGACTGTCTGTAGAATCAAACTAGGTATACTTTGGAGTTATACAAAAGATGTTGGCACAGTTTCTGCTCTTGAAAATCTTGTAGCATAGTTGAGGACCCATATATGTACATAGTTGAGCAAACAAAGTTAGACTGGTAAGAGCCATGTAGAATAATGGGAAATTCTATCAGAAAGATAAAAAAGGTTGCCTTCTGAATCTCATTTGTTATGTAGGATTTTTTCAGTTCTTAAGCAAGGAGGCTAGAGGAGAGTAGGCACAGTATTTTTCTTTTATGGTAAACATTTGTTTTTTAAATTTTCCTTTTGAATGTGATTTTGTTAAGCCTGGCCCTTTCTGGCCAAGAGCATGCTTGATTATTTTCTTATGTGTAATTTAAGTTAAATGTCTTCCAGAGAGTTGTGATTAGCTTGGTGAATTCATTATTTCTCTTCTTTAACCATTATTGGGCCTAAATTTCAACCAACATGATGAGAGGATTTCTATAAATGATTTCAAAGTCCCCTTTAGCTCAAATTTGGTGCAAAGCAGATATTATTTATCTCTGGAATTAGTGTGCAAACATTTCTTTCTAGCCTCGTTGATTAAGACAATAAAGGAACCCTTTTTTGGTTTTTAAGTTTTTGTTATTTATTGTTTTCTTCTTTGGTACAGTAAGCCATGACTCCATCCAGTCAGGTTTTCTTTGATGTTTTAAGTGTTTGCTTTATTGAACTTTAGAGATTCTTATATAGTAAATATAAAAGTCCTACGTTTCCCGGTCATTCATGTTAATGTCCTTTTCACAAAAGCACAGAAAGGAAAAAAAGCACTCTTTTACTCTTTTCTTCATTGCTTCATTATTAAAAGGCTCCAAGAAAATTTAGGAGCAGATTTCAGATAAAAAGGAAGTGAGTTTTTTTTTGAAGTAAAGGTGAAATCTTAAGGAGACAGATTTCTTTCTTTAAAAAAAAATTGTAGACAACATTGAATGATTAAGAATTAATGTACAAAGAGGATCTCCCTGGAAAATAGTTTTTTTGCTTTTTTTAGCTATAGGAATTTTAAACTCAAGATCAAATTTAGAAAAAGACAGTAAATGATCTAAATTTAGAACATAAACTATTGTGTAGTTTCTAAAGTGTGAATGTTTTTATGCAGTTTCAAGATGTGAATGAAAATTAATTTGTAGAATATATGACTTATCTGAATATTTGTAGATTTTGAATACAACTGATATAATAATATTGAAAGTATTTTTCTATTGTACATGTTGTTTGCTTGTATTATTAGTTGATATTTTTCCATTATTCCTTAGAAAATATTTTAAATTTATGCTCAGTGAGACATGTGCTTAAGTCAGTAATGGCCTGCAATTAAGTGTCAGGCTTGAAATGTGAGCTAGTGCTGCTCAGAAGACTGGGTATTAGGTTTGGTAGATTGCCCGTGAAAGTCTTTGCAAAGCCGAAAATTCATGGATGAAGCCAAATTCAGGAGCTCTGGCACGGTTAGACATCAGAGTTCAGAGTGTGATTTCTTGATACATTCTTTGTGGTGCTTTCCTTTTGTCCTTGATTACTTATTTTCCTGCAATAATGGTTACTCTCTCTCAGATTATTTGAGGAAGAGTAAGTAACCCTATTCTAAATGTGGTTGTTGAACCAGTGGCCTTAGCATCACCTGAGAGCTTGGTGGAAATGCAGAATATCAGACCTACTCAATCAGAATCTTCTTTTTAACAAGATCATCAGATGATGCACATACACATTAAAATTTAAGAAGTACTGCACCAACAGACTGGGAAGAATAGAGAGAGATCTCATTGAGAACAGGAAATAATATCAAGTGAGAAAGACTGTGGGCAGGCTGAACAGCAACTTTGAAAACAAATCCTCAAACAGAAACAAAGCTGTTTAAATAATCTACAACTGGCCTGTAATCCCAGCACTTTGGAAAGCTGAGGCAGGCGGATTACTTGAGGTCAGGAGTTCAAGACCAGCCTGGCCAACATGGTGAAACTCCATCTCTACTAAAAATACAAAAAAAAAATTAGCTAGGTGTGATGGCATGTGCCTGTAATCCCAGCTACTCAGGAGGCTGAGACATGAGGTTATCATTTGAACCTGGGAGGCTGAGGTTGAAATGAGCTGAGATAATATCACTGCACTCCAGCCTCAGCGGCAGAGCGAGAACAGGAACAGTAAGTAGTTTTTAACTAGTGTGCCAATTCTAATCCATGAGTATTGGCTGCGAGGAGCATTGTGTTGAGAAGAGTTGTGAGGCTGTGGGATTAACAGAGATGCCTGCTGTGGACTTGACCAGTTGAGTGATGTGTACTTGCCACCTCTGCTTTTGAAGATTGTTGGGTCATCATGTATTCTTGCCTCTCTTCCTTCGTCTTTAATCCTGGTATAGACGAATACAACTACTCTTTGCCTCTCGAGGCATCTTCTGCTACAATAGCTAATAAATGTAAATGAAAATGTTACTTTTCCGTCAAGGAACTCAGTCATGTTACCTAGAAATACACTGCTTCCCCCATTGCGCTTCATAGCACAATGGGCTGAGTTTCCCGTAACAACATGCTATTATTTTGTAAGTAAGATTTAATCCCCTCTTATCTATTACCTGCTTTTGCTAACCTTGCTGCATCTCAGTTTTCTTACCTGAAAACAAAAATTGAACTTGATCTTATCTATAAGGTCTCTTCCTGCTCTTAAAATTCTGTGGATTTGTATGTCCTTTTGCCATCTGAAGAAAGGATTAGATCTATAGGATTCTACCCAATTTAAGCACTACATATGAGAAATACAGTTTTTTTATTGATGATTTTATTTCATGATCTTTCTTTGTTCATTTCTGTGATCTCAAACTTTTACAGATGGTTAAAGCAGAAAGAGAACTTTAATGATCTCTTTGCCTTTGGTCATTCCCCCTTCAATTTCCCCATTCCCATCTTTGCAAGAGTAACCTTACTAAATCACTGTGTTCATTGGGTATTTCTCATTTAAAAACTTGTTGTCTAGACTTTGGAGAACATATATAGTCAAGACTTCTTCTTGGCATTCAAGGCCTGTGAAAACTGACCCTAAGTATATGATTTTATTTTCTTCTGTTCTCCAATTTGATCAACTTTTCCTCTCCAGGCTAATGCTTTCCAATTGTATACAGTGTAGACTATCCTTTTCCTAATCTAATTTCCACATAGCATTTAAAATCACCTTTAGTCCCCATCTTTCTGAGACCACAGTTTTTTATACACTAATGGTGCATCTATGTAGTCCCATATTTTTAAGATAATATTTTATCGTTATTTAACTTTTCATTTATTTGTCTTATCTCCTCAAATAAATGGTGAACTTCTTGAGGTTAGACTGAACCCTTTGAGTTATTATGCACATAGTAGGTGCACAGAAATTATTCCTTGAAAGATGCAGTAGAGATTTTGCAGCTTGCTTTCTTTGCTCTTCAGATTGCCAAAGTGAACTAATAACTTTCTTTGGAAACTGAAAGATCCAGTGACATCTGTGAATAAGAAGGTATAAATTGGAGACAGGGATGTTGGAGATACCTGGCCATATTTTCAAAGACAAATGTAATGGATAAAATATCATTTAAAGTATTATTTTTCCCCCTTATCACTTTTCCTTAGCATTCCTTTTGACAAAATCACAAGCAGTTCTTACTTGTTCTTGTAGCAGGAAGCAGCAGCAGAAAAGGAATTTTTAATTATCAGAATGTGTTGGTTAGTAAAAGGACTGCAAGCTTTAGAGTAAGTGGTTAGAGTTCTTCCACTGTCTCTCTTCCTGACCACAGACAAACACTCCAGCATTCTGAGAATCCCTTTATTCATCTGTAAAGTAGGAATTATGTAATACTAACTTCCTGTAAGTATATCACCTGGTATGTGATGAGGAATAGAAATGAAACAATATAAATGAAGATAGAAAAGACTGTTTCTACTGGCTGGGCGCTGTGGCTGTAATCCTTTGCCTGTAATCCCAGCACTTTGGGAGGCTACAGTGGGTGGGTCACCTGAGGTCAGGAGTTTGAAACCAGCCTGACCAACGTAGTGAAACCACGTCTCTACTAAAAATAAAAAAATTAGCTGGGCATGGTGCTAGGCACCTATAATCCCAGCTACTCGGGAAGCTGAGGCAGGAGGATTGCTTGAACTTGGGAGGCAGAGGTTGCAGTGAGCCGAGATCATGCCACTGCACTTCAGCCTGGGTGACAAGAGTGAAACTCTGTCTCAAAACAAAACAAAGCAAAAAATAAAACAGAAAAGACCGTTTCTGTTATGTGTCTGTTTACATGTTATAATACTAAAATACCTTGTCAAATGTTTTTATGGCCCTAAAAAGGTTTCCCTTAGTTTTTACGCTCATAGGGAGGTAGAAATATCTGTTTTTTTTTTTTTTTTTTTAATGACACCTAGCTCAGCACCTTGTGAATTGAGATGTTAAATCAATATTTTTGAAATGTATCTAAGAAGTATAAATTAAATCAATTTTAAAGGTTATCTAGTCTAATGGTCACTATCACCAACCTTCTCAAGGATCTTTAAGAAATAAGTCTCCTTTAAAACTTAAAACTCATTTCAGGTACATTTAATTTATTATTTGCTTGCTAAATCTAAAAACAAAACAAAAATTGAAAGCAGTTAGAATTGCTGCTTTTAGAAAATTTCATAAGTGGTAGTTTTCTCCGTTGTAAATGACACCTAATTTTCCAAGTAACCTCCCTCACATTACCTCCTTTCTCCCTCCTCTCCTCATTTCTGATCTTCCTCACATTTTCCAACTAACTAAACACTAGCAATACGCTAGACACTGTGGATATAGAAATGAATAAGGCACACTTTCAATTCTCAAGGAGACGTCTGTCTAGTGATGTTGGTCTGTACAGAGACTTAAAGTATCCAAAATGATATCTCAGTAATTCTCTTACCATGATGTTTGATCAGGATATTTTATCTTCCATTCATAGGGTCAGAATGTTTCCTCTGCATTCTGATAGATTTTTGATAGCAATAAGGTCACTCTAAGTATTTAATAAGGCTTTGTTGCTCCTGTTGTCCTTTGCAGCATCACCATTTTAATGTAAGGATTCATGTGGCAATACTTTATAGTCGTAAATGCCGTATGGAGATCCCCTTAGAATTTATCTAATTTAATGGCTTATTTTACTGATAGGGAAAAACTAAAACCAGTAAGTGGTAGTTAGGATTATTTTAAAATTGTGTGCAGAATTTAAATGTTCCCTCCTATGTTCACTGATCTTTTTTTATAGCTAACAGATAGTTTTCCCCATTGCAGATATTCAGATATTTGAAGAAAAATTTCTTTCTCTTATAAATCATCCCTTAAGCAGGCTCAGTTTTAGTAATTGTTGGTTATATGATGAAGCTTCTTAATTTTTCACCATTATTGGTAATTTTTCTGGTTGAATTTGAATGGATCAGTCCCTCTGAAAACACATAATCTATAAAGTAACAATTATAGGACTGTAGCTTAATGATGAGAGGAAATGGCTTGTGCCCCTCCCTCTCCATTTAAGTGTACTTATTATTATATTATTTTTTGGTTCCCCTACTTCCAAATTACTCTTGAGGTGTCTGGGGTATGTGACTGATTACTGGCCCAGTTTATCCATTTGTTACAAAGTTTTCTGATAGCTGTGTGGTCTGAATTATTGCTCTAGAAACTGTATCAGCTCATTAATTTTTCTTTTTAAAATTTTGTTTTCAATGTTATGATTTATTTACTTGCAACTTTTTTCTTGCTTTTTCTTTTTGATTTTCTTTATTTTTTAAAATCTTATATTACAGACAAACAGAAACTTCTTCCTTTCATCTTTCCATTCTCTGATTTATGTTGAATTTAGTTTCCTTTGGCCTGGCATTTGCTTCAGCAGGCAGCCTTCCTTCAAGTACCTCCCTGATTGATGTATAATCTTTGATATCTTCCATTAGCCTCCAGGATCACTAAGTTCAAGGCCCCCTTGGAACCTAAGAAGCCCTGCCGAGGAGCTGAAGGCCTTCAGAGTCCTTGGGGTGATTGACAAGGTAATTCTTCAGTGTCTCTTCAAGAGTTCAGTTATAAATCGACTGCATGCTGACATTCTGTCTTTGAAGCTTTGGATCTTAAGGATATGAAACAAAAGGAGAAAATGACTCAAATGCATCTGTACTTTAAAATAACAAAAGCAGAAGAGAAAAAGCTTTTATCTAAGCAATTCATGTAAGGTCATGCAAAATATATTTGAGCTAAAGGAGAAGGTGCATATTTGTTGGCATTCAGTTGAGTAAGGGATTTGGTTTTATAAAAGTGTGATAGCAGGGTAAAGATGTACTTTGTGTTAATTATGAGGCAGTAGTTGTTTAACATTAATTAATACAGTCATTTTAATAGTCCAAAATAAAAGTGGAATCTCCCTATAACTACCATTTATTGAGCACCTACTATGTGTAAGACCCTATATTAGGCATTTTATATAGAACAACTTAATCTTACAATTTTATTTGCATCTTAGTGGAAAAGTTTTGGTTAGCGCAGATTAAATAACTTGGCCCAAAGTCACCTAGCTAGTTTATGGAGGTGCTGGGATTTGAACATTAATTTTTGTGACTCAAAAGCTGTGGTTTTTCCAGTACACTAACCCCTCACTTCACACACACGTACATTGTAATATTTGGGATAAAAATACTGACCTCACAGAGAATCTGCCATTGTGTATGTGCAAATTTGGTGACATCTCAATATGCCAAATATTAACAGTACTGGTCCTATCAGATAGTTTACAAGTGTAATTTAAAAGCCACAGACAACAAACCATGTTTTAAATATAGTTGCTCAACTACCACTTTACCATTCAAAGTAAAAGAAAATACTTTATTTAATATTAAGAGGTAAGTTAATTTAGATATTTTTTCACCATTAACCATTTTTTATGAAGCACCTTAATGTTCATTTTTAACTTAAAATTCATTGAGTATTTGTAAAGTATGTAGGTGATTCCACGCTAAAATTGAACAGCATGTAGTATTCTCTAGCAATTTAGACAGTAACTAATAGTTTGAAGTATTCCAAAGGGAACATGAAGTTGGATGTTACATAAAGCTGTCGGTGTCTTAAGTTCTGGCAAGGATCATTTTTCTCAAATAAATTCATATTACTGAATTTTGCATTTAAAAATTTCTAAGCAGTAGGATTTTTCTTTTTTTACGAGCCTAAAATATTTCCATAACTGTGTTTTCTGTGGCTTTTCCAGTTTGGAAAACATTCGATTTGAGAGTAGTTGAAGACAATATAGTAATTGAGTAGTTCCTACGTTCTCAGATTTCTTTGCAGGCAGGTATACCTTCTTGATGTACAGTGTCTGCCCTCTCCCTTAGATCTATTTCTTTGACAAAGTGTGGCCTTTCATTGGTATGCTGTGAGTAAGTTACCTTGAAGTCCTAGTAATAGCTATGAGTCTTACAGGTTTGTTTAAATAAGGGCTTTTGACCAGATGTGGTAGTTTATACCTGAAATCCCAGCACTTTGAGAGGCCAAGGTGGGCAAATCACTTGAGCCCAGGAATTTGAGACTATCCTGGGCAACTTGGTGAGAACCTGCCTCTACAAAAAATAGAAAAATTAGCTGGGCATGTAGTCCCAGCTACTCGAGAGGCTGAAGTGAAAGGATCCCTGAGCCTAGGGAGTTTGAGGCTGCAGTGAGCCGTGATCACGCCACTGCACTCCAGTCTGGGTAACAGAGTGAGTCTCTATCTCAAAAAATAAAACAAATAAAAATAAAAACACAAATCAAGTCTTCAAAAAAAGGAAAAAAGCTGGGTACAGTGGCTCATGCCTGTAATCCCAGCTCTCTGGAGGCCAAGGTGGGTAGATCACTTGAGGCCAGGAGTTCAATACCAACCTGGGCAACATGGTGAAACCCCATCTCTACCAAAAGTACAAAAAATTAGCTGGGCATGGTGGCACATACCTGTAATCCCAGATTCTTGGGAGGCTGAGGCAGAAGAATCATTTGAACCTAGGAGGCAGAGGTTGCAGTGAGCTGAGGTTGCTCCATTGCACTCCAGACTGGATGACAGACTGAGACTCCATCTCAAAAATTAAAAAAAAAGAAAATCGAAGGACTTTTGACAGAGAAAGGGTTGCTAAGTTCTGCAGAGGCATAATTTGGTACTGTCTTTACTTACTCTGTTTAGTTGGGAAATGTGTTTGGCGTTTAGAAAGTGACACTTAACTTTTCTTTTTCTTTCTTTCTTTCTTTTTTTTTTTTTGAGACAGAATCTTGCTCTGTCACCCAGGCTGGAGTGCAGTGGCACAATCTCACTGCAGCCTCCACTTCCCGGGTTCAAGTGATTCTCCTATGTCAGCCTCCCAAGTAGCTGAGACTTAAAGGCATGCACCACCACACTTGGCTATTTTTTTTTCTTTGTGTTTTTAGTAGAGTCAGGATTGTACCGTGTCGACCAGGCTGGTTTCGAGTTCCTGACTTCAGATGATCTGCCAGTCTTGGCCTCCCAAACCAAAGTGCTAGGATTACAGGTGTGAGCCATGGTGCTTGGCCTAACTTTTCTTAGTAGAGATAGGAAATATGTATTTTGGACATTAAGAAGCTTTGGGAATTAATAAGTCTTTTAAAATTGATAACATATTCTTGTAAAAACATAAGTAGGTATAGTGTGGGAGCTGTGGCTCATGCCTGTAATCCCAGCACTTTGGGAGACTGAGGTGGGCACATCACCTGAGGTCAGGAGTTAGAGACCAGCCTAGCCAACATGGTGAAACCCCATCTCTACTAAAAATACGAAAATTAGCCAGGTGTGGCAGCGGGCGCCTGTAATCCCAGCTACTCAGGAGGTGGGAGAATTGCTTGAACCTGGGAGGTGGAGATTGCAATGAGCCTAGGCAACAGAGCCAGACTGTCTCAAAATAAATAAATAAATAAGTAGGTATATTTTTTGAAAACTGAACTGTTTTTAAAGGTAAGTTACTTTCCATTGTACTGAGGACTACCTACAATTTGGGTTTTAGAAACTTTAAGTATGAAATAGAAATGTTGAATAAATTTAAAAGGCTAGAAAATACACAGGATATATTGATCTAGTCCTACAGTACAGTTTCTTTGATTCTGTTTCATTATAGTATTTGTTTTTTTATGAGTTATTTTGCGTGTTATCTGTTAACCTAGGAAAACACAGTTCTGAATTAAACTGCATTAGGATTGGGATTTCACAATTTTTTTATGTAGAAAAAAAATAAAGCAGATTTGTTCATTAATATCTGGACTGTAAGCTCTATGAAAACAAGATTGTGTATTTTTTTGTTCACCACTATGTTCTCAGTACCTAGAATCATGCTTGGCACATAATGGGTGCTCAATAAATAATTGTTGAATAAATGAATTGAAACTTAAGTAATATTAAATATATACAGAGTGACACCTACTGGTATAATATGAGACTGCTACCTGGTACCACTGTATGAGGTGACTACTCAGAAAGTGTTTACACAGAGGGATGCTGTATGTTGATCTAGTTTTCAAAGAGAAGTAAATGACTTTCTATTTTTGAATTGGGGTTATAAACTCCCTTATTAACATAGGTATGCAAAAATCATGTATGAAGAACAGTTAGAAAACAAGGAGATATTTAACTTGATTAAAAAAAAACCATGTGCGGTCCTTAAATAGTTGACGGCTGTCCTGAATAGGGGAATTGTATAATGTTTTTTCAAATCTTGAGGATGAAAAGGGCTATTAATTGTGTCAGAACAACAAATGCAAACTAAAATTATCTCAGATAAACCAGGATGTCTGGCTTCTCTGTGAAAAAGGTAGTTAGAGGAGAGACTTGCATGTTAATATCATCGTAGTATATAACTAGAACCACATTGGTGCAGATTCAAGAGAAACAATTTTTTGCTCATGATAAGAAATAATTTTTGAGAATTAACATATTGACCAAAGGCATACTGGATTCCTTTAGATCTGATGAGTTTCCTCTCATTTGAGATATTCAAGTGAAGGCTGAAAGATTAATCATTGGGGTGCTGTAGAGTGAACTGGGTGGAATTTTATTAGATAACTTTTGTATATTTCTTTGATCTCACAGGTTTATTTACACAGTCTTTGTGTAGCAATAGGAGGAGAGAGTAGAAGTTAGTGGAAAAATTACGGGATGAGGAAGATGGATTACTATTATTTTCATATAAGTTTTTACAGACATGGATGCAATTCTTGTTGTATGTGTGTGGTACAAATATATGGGATGTGCTTATATTTGTATGTGTATAAATATTGTTTATATATGGTAATTTGTAATTGTGTTAGAAGTCTAGATTGGTAGTTTGACTGGCAGTAGAATGCCTAAGTGCTAAGAGAGTTTCCGAGAAATGTCACTGTTGTATAACTTATCTATAAAAAGTATAAAGGAGCCCACAGTTTAGTATACTGTAATGTACCAATGTTAATTTCCTGGTTTTGATATCGAATTAGAACTATATAAGGTGTCACCATTGGGGGAAGCTGGGTGAAGGGTGCGTGAGACTTTTTGTACTGTTTTTGCAGCCTCCTGTGAATAAAAAAAGAAATACCCTTTCTTTTTTTCAAATATTGATGATTTGAAGCCCAGGGTAGTAATACTAAGATTTGATTTCCTCATGGCCAATTAACTCTTCTGGTTTGTGTGTAGCCTGTATCATTCTGTGTGTACGTGCATGTATGGTATTGACAAGGAAAATCAGTGAAGATCATATATCTGGATTGCCCAAATTTATTGTCACTGTGAAAAACAACTTAAATATGATGCTTTACAAGTCATTGTGATAAGAGAGACCACACACTTTGTAAGTCTATGACTATTTACTAGGTCAGATGCCTTGGCATTTTGTAATCAAGATAGCTTCCCAACTTTATCTGATGCCTGCCAGGCAGAATTCTTAAGTTGACTAGCCATTGGAAAAATGTAGGCATTTCTATTTTGTAGCTAAAATATGACTGAGAAAATGTGGGGAAATTACTCAAATTGAGTAGCTGTTGAAATATTGATACTTATTTTCTAAGGTACCTAAATAATATCTTCTCTGATAATACATGGAAAAACCGTCTGTATTTGGAACACTGAAGCATCAATATTTGGGTATTTGCTCATTAAGGGAACACTGGGTTAAATCAAGAGGACATGGCACAACGTTTTTTAAGTGCTAAAAGGAAAGAACTATCAACCCAGAATAGTATATCCTGTGAAAATTTCTTTCAAGAATTAAGAGAAAATAAAAGTATTCTCAGATGAAAAAATACAAAGAGAATTTGTTACTGATGAGCCTACCCTAAAAGAATAAAGTGCATTCTCTAAACAAAATGGAAACAATAAATGCAATAATCTTGTCACACTAGGAAGAAAGAAAGAACACTGGAAAGAGTTAAATATAAGTAAATACAATGGACTTCCTTTCTCTTTAGTTTTGTAAATTATCTTTTATGGTTGAAGCATACTGTTTGATGTAGTTCTGAGTTCATGCAGAGAAAATATTTAAGGCAATCATAATGAGGGAGAGTAAAGGGGTATAAAGGAAGATAAGGTTTTTATGCTTAGCTTGAAATGGTAAAATGATACCAGTAGACTGCAATAAGTTACGTATATATAATATAACTAGAGCAGCCACTAAAAAGCTTTTTGCACACTCAAAAATACTATATAGGCCAAGTGCGGTGGCTCATGCCTGTAATTCCAGCACTTTGGGAGGCCAAGATGGGCAGATCACCTGAGGTCAGGAGTTTGAGACCAGTATGACCAACATGGTGAAACCCTGTCTCTATTAAAAATACAAAAATTAACCAGCATGGTGGTGCATGCCTGTAGTCCTAGCTACTTGGGAGACTGAGGCATGAGAATCCCTTGAACCTGGGAGGCAGAGGTTATAGTGAGCTGAGATTGTGCCATTGCATTCCAGCTGGGGCAACAGAGTGAGACTCCACCTCAAACAAACGAACAAAAAATACTATAGATAAACCAAAACGGAATTCTAAAAAATGTTCAAATAACCCATGAAAAGCAGGAAAATAGAAACAAGCAGAACAAACAATGCAAGAAATAACATGCAAACTTAAGACCTAACACATTATAAATATACCAGTTAAAAAAAACAGAGATTAATATTGGATTAAAGATATGACCCAACTTTATAGTATTTATAAGAAACTTCAAACATAATATAATAATATATATGTATATATATAAAGTAAAAGGATGGAAATGACATATGCAAATGCAAATGTTAATCAAAGAACACAGGAGTGACCGTATTAATACAAGATAAAGTGTGCTTAATACCAAAGAAAGGTACGAGAGACAGAGAGGACATTAGATAATGACAAAAGGGTAATCTACCAAGAAGACATAGCAATCCTACAGATGTATATACCAGACATCAGAGCTGTAAAATATATGAAGCAAAAGCTGATAGAAAGTGAAAGGAGAAATAGGCAGTTGCAGCTGGAGACTTCAACACTCTTTCTCAAAAACTGATAGAAAATCAGCAACAATAAAGAACTCCAGAATACCATCAATCTACAAAATGTAACTGACTTTTATAGAACACTCTATCCAACAACAGCAGACTACACATTCTTTTTCAGTGCCCATGGAACTTGTACCAAGACAGACCATTTCCAGGGCCGAAAAACAAACCTCAACAAACTTGAAAGTACTGAAATCATACTGGGTGTGTTCTCTGACCGTAGATGAATCAAATTATTAATCAGTAACAAAGATAATAGGAAACTCCAAATACCTAGAAACAAACAGTATACTACTAAGTAATTCATGGGTTAAAGAAGAACTCTCAAAGGATATTTAAAAAACGCATATAGTTGAATGAAAACAAAAGCAGAACATACCAGAATTTATGAGACACAGCTAAGCCAGTGTTCAGAGACAAACTTATAGCACTAAACGATTATATCAGAAAACAAGAAAAGTCAAATGTAGGTTCCTAACTCAAAGAACTAGAAAAAGAACAAAATAAACCTAAAGCAAGCAGGAGGAATGAAATAAAATCTGCTATGCTACTCAGCCAACAAAGATGCCTTATTGCTCAGGCTGGATTGCAGTGGCATAATCATGGCTCATTTCAGCCTCTATCGCCTAGGATCAAGTGATTCTCCCATTTCAGCCTCCTGAATACCTGGAACCACAGGCTTGTGCCACCATGCCTGGCTAATTTTTTGAATTATTTTGTAGAAATGGAGTCTTCCTATGTTTCCCAGGCTGGTCTTGAACTCCTGGGTTCAAGCAGTTCTCCTGCGTTGGTTTCCTAAAGGGCCGGGATTATACCATACCTAGTCTCTGTAGATTGTTTCAATTTCTTTTTAAAATTTCTTTCTTGTTCTTTTTTTTTTTTGAGACTGGGTATCACTCTGTCACCTAGGCTGGAGTGCAGTGATGTGATCTTGGCTCACTGCAGCCCCACCTTTCAGGTTAAAAGTGATTCTCCTGCCTCAGCCTCCCGAGTAGCTGGGACTACAGGCGTGTGCCGCCATGCCCAGCTAATGTTTGGCATTTTAGTAGATACGGGGTTTCACCATGTTGGCCTGGCTGGTCTTGAACTCCTGGCCTCAAGTGGTCCACCTGCCTTGGCCTCCCAAAGTGTTGGGATTACAAGCATGAGCCACTGTGCCCAGCCTAATTTCTTTTTAAAATTTCTTCGATAAATTTTTGAGTTGTGTAATCTTGGAGGTCACTGACTTTCCTTATAACTACTATTTTGAATTGTGGTTAGAGAACTCACAAATTGCCTTCTTTTTAGGATCAGTTGCTGGATTTTTGTTTTGTCCTTTTGTGGAGGTCGTGGTTCCCTGTTTGCTGTCGTTTCTTGTGGGTGTATTTTATGTCTTAGCATTGAAGGATAGTTATTTACAGAATATTCTAGTCTTTTTCTGTCCGTCTTGTTTTGATTTCTATTGGATACATTTGCTTAGTGAATCTTTATGTCTAGTCACTGCCTCTTTTCAGCTCTGGGAGGTACCTTAAGCTTGGGTTGACCTCAGCTCTGATAAATGATCAGAGTGATGCCCACTCTGAAGGTGAGAGGTCCCAAAGGGATTAGGCTGGCAGTGTATTAAAGCTAGCTAGAGATTTGTGCCCCGGAGACCTGAGAAACATACTTCTCTGCTGAGCAGCCACTCAGATTTTTCAGAGTTGGGGATGATAGTCGCATCTCCTGTCTTTGTTTCTGTCTGTCCTCAGGAATATGTCTCCCTTTAGGCAGTCACGATGCTTCCCATGGATTAAGGTGGGGACAGGTCTCCTGCTTGAGAACTCAAGATGTTGGGGAACCTGGCTGACCATCTCAGTCTTACCTTTTCTATATAGAAATGTGAGTTGCGGGGGAAGATTTTCTGCTTGGTGCCAGGCAGCATGGAGGGGGAGGGGTGTCACAGATGTGGAAGTCTGATTCCCTTACCATCTGTTCAGAGTTGTTATTTTTCTTTTTTTTTTTTTAACTTCTCTATGGCCCCAGGAATTGTCTCATTCTCATATTTGAGTTCCAGGTTGTTACTGGTGAAGATATTGGATATATATATATATTACTCAAGAAATTTTTGCCTGTTCCAATGTCCTGGAGAGTTTCTCCAGTGTTTTCTTTTAGTAGTTTTCATAGCTTGAGGGATTAGAGTTAAGTCTTTAATCATCAATTTTGATTTGATTCTTGTATATGGCAAGAGATAGGGATCTAGTTTCACTCTTTTGCATATGGATATTTGATTTTCCCCATTTATTGAAGAGACTGTCCTTTCCCCAGTGTATTTTCTTGGCACTTTTGTGAAAAATAAGGTCACCTTAGATGTATGACTTTATGTCTGGGTTCTCTATTCTGTTTCACTGATCTTTGTGTCTTTGTTTATGCCAGTACCATGCCATTTTGGTTACTGTAGCTCTTTAGTGTAACTTAAAGTCACATTATGTGATTCTTCTAGTTTTATTATTTTTGCTTAGGATTGCGTTGACTATTCTGGGTCTTTGTGTTTCATATAAATTTTAGGATTGCCTTTTCTGTTTCTATGAGGAATGCCATTAGTATTTTGATAAGGATTGCATTAAATCTGTAGATTCCTTTAGGTAGTATGGTCATTTTAACAATATTGAGTCTTCCAATTCATAAACATGAAATATCATTCCTTTTTTTGTGTGTCTTCAATTTTCTTGCATCAGTGTTTTATAATTTTCATTGTAGGTATCTTTCACTTCTTTGGTTAATTCCTAGGTATTTAATTTTATTTGTAGTTATTGTAAATGAGGTTACTTTCTTGATTTCTTCTTCAGATTATTGTCTTGTCTGATTGCCCAAGTGAAGACTTCCAGTACTGCGTTGAATAATAGTGGTGAAATGGGCATCCTTGTCATGTTCTTGATCTTAGAGGAAAGGCTTTCAGTTTTTCCCCATTGAGTGTGATACTAGATGTGGTTCTGTCATACATGGTTATTATGTTGAAGTAGGTTTCTTCTATCCCCAGTTTTTTGAGGCTTTTTATCATGAAGGGATGTTGAATTTTGTAAAATGATTTTCAGCATCAGTTGAAATGATAATATGGGTTTTGTCTTTCATTCTGTTGGTATGATATGTGACGTTCATTTATTTACATATGTTCAATCATCTTTGCTTCCTTGGGATAAATCCCACTTGGGCATGATGAATTATCTTTTTAATGTATTGAATTTGCTTTGGTAGTATTTTGTTGAGGATTTTCCCATCAGTATTCATCAGAGATGTTCTATGGTTTTCTTTTTTTGACATATCTTTGGTTTTCATATCTGGGTAATACTAGCCTCATAGACTGAGTTTGGAAGTATTCCCACCTCTGTTTTTCAGAGTAGTTTCAGTAGGATTGGTGTTAGTTCTTTAAATGTTTGGGAGAATTCAGCAGTGAAGCCATTGGGACCTGGGCTTCTCTTTGCCTGGAGACTATATTATGCTTTCAATCTCATTACTTGTTATTGATCTCTTCAGGTTTTGGATTTCTTCATGGTTCAGTCTTGGTAGTTGTATGTCTCTAGGAAGTTATCCATTTCTACTAGATTTTTCAATTTATTGTCACATAGGTGTACCTAGTAGCCACTAATGATCCTTTGAATTTCTGTGGTGTCATTTGTAATGTCTTCTTTTGCATCTCTAATTTTATTTCTTTGGGTCATCTCTCTCTTTTTTTCTTAGTCTGGCTAAAGGTTTGTCAATTTTGTTTACCTTTCCAAAACACCAACTTTTTGTTTTATTGATCACTTATATTGTTTTCCTTATTTCAGGTTTATTTATTTCTGCTCCAATCTTTATTATTTCTTTTCTTCTAAATATGGGTTTGCTTTGCTCTTTTCTGGTTAAGATGCATCATTAGGTGATTTATTTTACAATTTTCTTCTTTTTTGATGTAGGCACTTACAGGTATAAACTTCCCTCAGTACTGCATTTGCTTATCTCCTAGATTTTGAGATGTTGTGTTTCCATTATCATTTGTGTCAAGAAATTTTTCCATTTTTTTCTCAATATCTTCAGTTACCCAATGGTCATTCAGAAGCATGTTTCTTAATTTCCATGTATTTCTGTAGTTTCCAGAATTTCTGTTGTTACTGATTTCTGGTTTTATTCCACTGAGGTCAGAGAAGATGCTTCATATTATGCCAGTTTTCTAAAAAACTGTTTTAAGACTTGTTTTGTGCCCTGCAATATGGTCTGTCCTTGAAAATAATCCATGTGCTGAGAGGCAAAGAATGCATTTTCTGTAGCCATTGGAAGGAGTGTTTTGTTAGGTCCATTTGGCCTATAGCACAGATTAAATTTGATTTTTTTTTTTTTTTTTTGATTCAGAGACTTGCTCTGTCACCCAGGCTGCAGTGCAGTGGCACAGTCTTGGCTCACTCCAACCTCTGCCTCCTGGGTTCAAGCAATTCTCCTGCCTCAGCCTCATGAGTAGTTGGGATTACAGGCACAGGCATGTGCCACCATGCCTGGTTAATTGTTTTGTATTTTTAGTAGAGATGAGGTTTCACCATGTTGTCTAGGCTGGCCTCGAACTCCTGACCTCAAGTGATCTGCCTGCCTCAGCCTCCCAAAGTGCTCGGCTTATAAGCGTGAGCCACCATGCCTGGCCTCTTTGTTGATTTTCTGTCTGAAATATTTGTCCAATACTGAAAGTGGGGTATTGAGGTCTATAGTTTTTTTAGTTTTTACTTTTTGTGATGGAGTCTCTCGATGTCACCTAGGCTGGAGTGTGGTGGCAAGATCTTGGCTCACTGCAGCCTCCACCTCTCAGGCTCAAGTGATGCTCCCACCTGAGCCTCCTGAGTAGCGGACACTACAGGTGTGTACCACCATGCCCAACTAGATTTTGTATATTTTGTAGACGAGGGGTTTTGCCGTGTTGCCCAGGATGGTCTCAAACTCTTAGATTCAAGCGATCTGCCCACCTCAGCCTCCCCTTGTGCTGGGATTGCAGGAGTGAGCCACCATGCCCAGCCTACAGCTATTATTGTTTTGGGGTCTATTTCTTCAGCTCTAATAATATTTGCTTTATATATGTAGGTGCTTCAGTCCTGGGTGCATATATATTTATAATTTTATATCCTTTTGCTGAATTGACCCCTTTATCATTCTATAATTACCTTAGTGTCTTCTTATAATTTTGTCTTGAAATCTATTTTGTCTGATATAAATACAGCTACTTTTGTTCTGCATTGTTTCCATTGGCATGGAATATCTTTTTCTATCTCTTTATTTTCCACCTGTGTGTCTTTATAGGTGAATTAGGTTTCTTGTGGGAAAACAATCATTGGGTCTTTTAAAATCTATTCAGCCACTCTGTGTCTTCTCATTGGAGAGTTTAGTCTGTTTATGTTCAGTGTTATTATTGATAGTTTGGTACTATAGTTTTGTGAGTCTTCTTTTCCTTCCTTCCTGTATTCCTGTTAGTGAATGTGATTTTTCTCTGGTGGTATGATTTAATTTCTTCTTATCTTTTGTGTATCTGTTGTATGTTTTTTGATTTGAAGTTACCATGAGGCTTGCAAGTGCTGTCTTACAACCCAGGGGTCCCCAATCCCTGGGCCATAGACCGGATCCTAATCAGACATCTATTAGGTGTCACTCCATCACCTATTAGGAACTGGGCTGCACAGTAGGAGATGAACAGCAGGCAAGTGAGCATTTACCACCTGAGCTCTGCCTCCTGTCAGATCAGCAGTGGTATTAGATTCTCATAGGAGTGCAAACCCTATCGTGAGCTGTGAATGTGAGGGATCTAGGTTGCCTGCTGTTTATGAGACTGATGCCTGATGATCTGAGGTAGAACAGTTTCATCTCAAAACCATGCCCTATATGTGCCCCCCACACCCAAGAGAAATTACACCCACACCCCATATTTTCTTTTTTTTTTTTATGAAAGAGAGAAAGAAAGAGGAAGAGATTTTAGAAAAAGAGAGAAAAGGAGAAAGAAAGAAACAGCAAAAGAAAGAAAAAAAGAATGAAAGATAGAAAGAAAGAGGAAGAGAAAGAGGGAGAGAGAATGAGATTCTTGTTTTATTGCCCAGGCTAGAATACAGTCTAAAAATGC
>CAUYQU010042218.1:0-13232 GCA_963574635.1 Cheracebus regulus
TGTCCCTACAAAGGATGTGAACTCATCATTGTTTATGGCTGTATAGTATTCCATGGTATATATGTGCCACATTTTCCTTGTCCAGTCTATCATCGATGGGCATTTGGGTTAGTTCCAGGTTTTTGCTCTTGTAAACAATGCTGCAGTGAACATACATGTGCATTGACTTTATAATAGAATGATTCATAATCCTTTGGATATATACACAGTAATGGGATTGCTGGGTCAAATGGAATTTCTATTTCTAGGTCCTTGAGGAATCACCACACTGTATTCTACAATGACTGAACTAATTTACACTCCCACCAACAGTATAAAATTGTTCCTATTTCTCCACATCCTCTCCATCATCTGTTGTCTCCAGATTTTTTAATGATCACCATTCTAACAGACATGAGATGGTATCTCAGTGTGGTTTTGATTTGCATTTCTCTAATGACCAGTGATGATGAGCATTTTTTCATGTTTTTTGGCCTCATGTATGTCTTCTTTTGAAAAGTGTCTGTTCATATCTGTAAGGTTTGTTTACGAGGATAAAACGAAGAAACTGAGGCCAGCACCAAAATAATCCAATGCAAGGGAATTTATTCAGGCTCCTGGGTGAGGTTCTGCGGTCCGGACAGGAGGGGCCGGAGAAGTCGCACGGACTCCTCTTAGACAGGGGGTTTTATAGGGAGTGAAACAGCTCGATTGGTTGTGGGAGAGCAAGACTGCTATTGGGTAAGTTACAAGCCTTGACCTAGGACTTGGCTTGTTATTAGTTGGAATTACTTGCCTGCTATTGGTTGTTAAGACTTGACTGCTATTGGTTGTTAAGACTCGGCTGCTATTGGTTGTTAAGACTTAGCTGCTATTGGTTATTAAGAAGCTATGGTTGCAGCACCTTGTTTGCATACTGGGCTCTTTAAGGGAAGACCAGGCTGTGCGAGCAAGGGAGAGCGGAATATTCCTGAGCATGTCTGAGCTTGCTCGGGGCTTGTAAAAGGGAAAAAAGGAGCGGGGGGCGGGGGGTGCATCCAAGCTCCCAGCAAGGCAACTGGCCTTACAATATCCATCGCCCACTTTTGAATGGAGTTGTTTTTCTCTTGTAAATCTGTTTTAGTTCTTTGTAGATTCTGGATATTTATTAGCCCGTTGTCAGATGGGTAGGTAGATTGCAAAAATTTTTTCCCCTTCTATTGGTTGCTGGACGCCCAGCTAATTTTTGTATTTGTTTTAGTAGAGATGGGGTCTCACCATGTTGGTCAGGCTGGTCTCTAACTCCTGACCTTGTGATCCGCCCAGTCTCTAACTCCTGACCTTGTGATCTGCCCGCCTGGTCCTCCAAAAGTGGGTGAGGAATACTGGGATTACAGGCATGAGCCACCATGCCTGGCCTGCAACTAGTCTTTCATTCTGTTCCAGCTTAACTGTCTGAGACAGAAGATCTACTGATGGAGAGAGAGGGAGTAGAATGATTCAGGCCATAATAGTATCTCTAATCCAGCTTCGATTTGATAGCTCTGCATTTGGGAGTTATTTAATTTGTTTGCATTACCATGAATAAATCGGATACTTTGGCCTCTACCTGGCCATCAGTTGTTTTCTGTACATACAGTTGGTTAAACCTAGAGGAGAGGAGAAGAGACTTCCAGGACATAAGCACCTAATACATATGCTTTTGTTTTATTTATTTAGGTTATTAATTTTTGTATTTTATATATTAAATGGGTTTCTAAAAATAAAATTCTAATTTCTATATCTGCACTTATTATAGAAAATAAAGGTACAACTTCAAATAGCATGATTTGTGATATCTTCCAGCAACAAAGTAGGATGGCAGCTGGGATTTCCAGCCCTCTTTTTAATCTAGATTTTGTAACCCTAAAATTTACTACAAAAATAAAATTGCTTATCCAGAATAAGCTTTGACTTCTACATCAGCCATCTCAAATATACTATTTTAGGGAGTAAAAGGATAAAGGGAAGAGCAGAAGACAAACGAGACCAAAAGAAAAGATTAGACTAACTCTCCTAAAAATCCGAGACTCACAAAGGGATACAAAATCAACTAACACATCTGTGTCTGCAGGCTGTAAGCCATCTCTCCGACATTGGTTTTCCTTAAAAGTATGGTGTGCCACAGAAAAGAAACTACCAATGGTTTCAACAGATAACCTAGAGAAGAGTAGAAAATATTTGTAAACTATGCATCTGAAAAGTCTAATATCCAGCATCTATAAGGAACTTAAACAACTTTGCAAGAAAAAAGCAACCCCATTAAAAAGTAGGCAAATGATATGAACAGAAACTTTTCAAAGGAATACATACATGCAGCCAACAAGCATATGAAAAAAGCTCAACATCATTGATCGTTAGAGAAATGCAAATCAAAACCACAATGAGATACCATCTCACACCAGTCACAATGCCTATTTTTAAAAAGTAAAAAAAAAAAAAACAAAAAACAAAACAAAAAAAGCCCCAAAAAACAGATGCTGGTAAGGTTGTAGAGAAAAAGGAATGCTTATACACTGTTGGTGGGAGTGTAAATTAATTCAACCATTGTGAAAAGAAGTGTGGTGGCAATTCCTCAAAGACCTAAAAACAGACCTACCATTTGACCCAGCAATCCCATTACTGGGTGTATACCCAAAGGAATACAAATTGTTCTGTCTTAATGACACATGCATGCATATGTTCATGCAGCCAACAAGCATATGAAGAAAAGACACATAAAGACAAATGCATGCATATATTCATTGCAGTGCTATTCACAATAGCAAAGGCATGGAATCAACCTAAATGCTCACCACTGGAGACTGGATAAGGAAAATGTGGTACATATACACTATGAAATACTATGCAGCCATAAAAACGAATGAGATCACATTCTTTGCAGGCACATGGATGGAACTGGAGGCCATCATCCTTAGCAAACTTATGCAGAACAGAAAACCAAATACCACGTGTTGTCACTTATAAATGGGAGCTAAATGATGAGAACACATGGACACAAGAGGGAAACAATAGACACTGGGGCCTACATGAGGGTGAATGGTGGGAGAAGGAGAGAATTTAAAAAATCACTATTGGGCACCAAGTTTAGTATGTGGGTAACAAAATAATCTGTACAACAAACCTCTGTGACATGAATTTACCTATATAACAAACCTGCACATGTACCTGTAAGCCTAAAATAAAACTTAACAAAAATAAATGAAAGTGGATGTCCCTTGGCACACCTGATGATGCTAATTCAAATTTGAAGAGATAGCAGAGCCACCTTTTGTTTATGGGATCAAGATGATGTTTCTCTGATTGAGACTTTGCTAATCTTTTAACCAATGCTAAATTTTTAAAAAAGTTATGGCATTCCAGAGCCACACTTTCCTTGAGAAATCAACTGATTATTAAAAACACAGAAAAAGTCTATCTTTAAAGACTCTGGACTTCTCGGCAATCAGTGATATGTAGGTTTCCCAGATAAAGTGAACTTCAGAACGTTGCATCCTATTTGGGCCTGTAATCCCAGCTACTCAGGAGGCTGAGGCAGGAGAATTGCTTGAACCTGGGAGGTGGAGGGTTGTAGTGAGCAGAGATTGTGCCACTCGAATCCAGCCTGGGTGATAGAGGGAGACTCTGACTCAAAAAAAAAAAAAAAAAAAAAAGATATAACTAACATTGGTGTCACCTCCATTTTTAAACTTGATTGACATATATAACTCTTCCTTAACCCAGTTCTTTTTGTTTATCCACGTGGTTCCAATGACTGAAAAGATGTAACATTTTCTCTACCGGAGGAAGCTTATAGTCACATAATGCTGTGACTATCAGGGAATTCCGTTTTCAAAAAGAAAAATGCTAAACCCACCAGGCAATGAAAGGAAATTGTGTTTCAGTGGGGTAGCCCCCAGGGATCTATCATTAGTGAGGCAAGATGGCATGACAGATATAGGGAAAATGGAGAAGTACCAGTAAGTGGGGTCAGAGACAAGAGGGACAGTCCCAGAAACATTGCAAGTGGAAGCAGGGGTACTTGGGTACTTCAGCCCAGTGGCTATCAGATAAACATCTACACAAGGCATAGAGCAGCGTGATTTAGTGAATATTTGGAGAAATCACAAAAGATTTACATCAATGAAAATTCTGCACTATCTTTTCCATTCTGAGACACTTTCCCATTAGTTCCATTTTTCCTTGCCACAGCCTTATAGAGGTACAGCATATTTTGTCTGTTCCTTTGTTTAGTTGCCATCATTGTTTGAAAATCTTACTAAATTCTCAGAATTGTAAAGATGCAAATAAGATTGTACAACATACAAATAAGATCAAGATTCTCACCTGTTTTAAAGTCTCTTTGATTTCTCATCAAACCTATAATCAAAACCTGAGTCCTACAAAGCCCTGGATGATCAGGTCCCGGACTCCTTGTCCTTTCTTATCAATCAGTATTCACCATTCTCATTTTCTCAGCTGGAGTGGCCATTTGGTTGGTCCCTATACATGCCCAGAACACTCTAGTTCCATTTCTGCATTTGCCTTTCCCTCAGCCTGGACTGCCCCTGCTGCAGATATTTGCAAAGCTTCTGCCTTATTTTATGCAGATATCTGCTCTAATATTGCATCCTAAAGAGAATTTCTCTGATACTTCTACATAAAATCACATTCTCATCTCAGGATCACTGTCTAGCCTCTTACCCTGCCTTATTTTTCTTCATAGCATGTATCACTTCTAAACATTACTTTATGTATATAATTATTATCCACCCCTTTGGCATCTATGTCATTAAGGGTGAAGACTGTGGTCTGGAACATAGTAGTAGGTACTCATGAAAAGTGTACTGAATAAAGGAACAAATAGTTGTTATCACAAGTTGATTGTTTCTGACATTCCTGTAGATGGTACCAGAGTCCTCAACAGCTTTCTTAGTTTTCCTTTATTCTCTGAGGGTGGAATTCATTGAATTGAGCTTGTTCCTCAATCATTTGCTTGTTTCTAGACCTAGTAAGTTTCCTTTCTATGAAGAAGTCACTTACCTGTTGGAACTATAGGGAAGAAATTAAGAGGACAATCAGCCACAATTAATTCATGTTTCATATGCTCTCAAATCTTGAGTGACTCAATGTTGCTTAGCTTCCCATTTTGCAAGTGATTCAAAAGACTTCCATCAAAATATCTCTTTTGCTGAGGAAAGTGGACTTCTACATTTATATCTACTGTACTATGAAGTGGGGACATAGGTCCCCAGTAGATCTATTAAACACTGTAAAAGAGCATTGCTCAGGAGTATGTTTGGGTAAACTTTATAAAAGTACAGTTCTCAAATTTTTTATTGGCATATGTCAAAATTGTGTTTCAGTAATTAATGAGGACGTTAACAGGATAAAAAAAATCTGATTTGACAAGCACTTGAGGAATGAAGATTTGTCAGTAACAAAAGAAATACTAAATTAGGTATAAGACTAATGAGTAGGGTTAATTTCTTTCATAGCAGAAATTTATTATTTTCTATCTGTTCTTTTATCAGCTATGGGTTGCTAATCAAATATCCTTTGGCAAAAAGCTGCATTTTCCTTGCCACCGAGGCAGAAGAATCTAAGTAAATGGAATTTTCCCTAGCAGGATATTAAAAAATCAAGCAACCATTATCTTGCCTTTTTCTGTATTTTGAAGTAAATTATTCTTTCATGTATCTAAAAGAAGCAAATAGAAGGAAGCTGCACATTGATTACACTTGCCTGAAGATTCCTTAAACTTTCTTTTAGACACACTGAGAGTTTAGGAAGCTTTCAATTCTGATTGCAGATCTCAGTAAGGATTCTAAAAATCTTGCATTTTAGCTGACAAATTCTAAGGTGAAATTCAGTTTTTAAATTTGTTGTTGTGTGTACATGTCAGGAAACTTCTGAAAATGTGAAGGTGAACTTCCAAAATCTATCATTTATCAGTAAGCTCCATCTCACTGCTATGTCCACAGTTGACAGAGGAGGCAAAGGGCTTGATGGTTGCTGTTATATTTTTAAACTGTTCATTACAAAAATAATACAATTTCACCAAAAATGTTTGAAAGAACAAAATTGTTGAAATTAGAAATTAGAGTAATACCCTTATTCTTCAATTTCATTCCTCACTGGTAGCCTCTGTAAATATTTTTGTGTATATTCCACCATGTCTTACACACACACACACACACACACACACACACACACACACGCACGCATGCACGCACGCACACACACATTAACAAAGATGAGATCACACTATACAAGATTCTACAACTTATTTTCTCACTAATAGTGTCTCATTGACACCTACCCATATCAGTTGATATAGATCTTTTCTGTTTAATGCTGCATGATATTCTATTGTATAAACATGTTGTAATTTAAATAGTCCCTATTGATGGGCACAGAGGTGATTTCCAGTTTCACTGAGAGGCAGCTATCAGTTGTTGAGAGCACTGGCCTTAGCATCAGACTGCATGGGTTCATGAGCCCAGTTCCTCCACTTACTTACTTGGATAAATTACTTAATCTCCCTTACGCCAGTTATTTCAGCCATAAAATGGAGGAAAAAAATTAGTGCTGATGCTAGAAGATTCTTATGAAGAACTAATAGAAAATGCTTATAATAGTGCCTATTTCATTAAGTACTGCACAATAATGTTATATGATATTTTTATCACTATACACAATACTACAATCCAGATTTTATATGCATCTAAACTTCAGCTTCTGAATAGGTCTGATTTGTTGGAGGACACAGAACAAATTCTTAACCTGAAATGCTAAGCCCTCTGTAAGCTGGCCTCTGCCTATTTCTCCTCTGCCTTCCCAAACTCCAGCCATACTGATTCTTCCTACACTTCTCTGAGTGTACAATACTGTGTTCTTTTCTGAAAATTGCACACACATTTCCCTGTCTTTGAATTATGTTACATCCTTGTCCATCTTTTGAAGCCTCTGCATCTTTCAAAG
This sequence comes from Cheracebus regulus, assembly GCA_963574635.1. Taxonomy (NCBI): domain Eukaryota; kingdom Metazoa; phylum Chordata; class Mammalia; order Primates; family Pitheciidae; genus Cheracebus; species Cheracebus regulus. The sequence continues at coordinate 6,961 of CAUYQU010042218.1, forward strand.
CCAAGATCTTGGATCCCTATGTCTTTGAAGTCTCCTTTGAACGAAGGATTTGTGATTATCCTTACTTTATATCGCCATTTTGTATGCATGAGGACACTTTTCATACTGCAGCTATTTGCTTACAAAAGTGCCAAACACACCATACCACAATAAATATGTGGAAAAAGGCTCTCACTTGGTCATTTCTATAGGGCCCTAACTGAATATAATGCCCAATATATTATGCAAATGCTTTCTGAATTAATAAAAGAACAATCTAAAACTGAAGCTCTGCTCATATTGTATCATAAGGCTGTTTCCTTAGGTGTGAAGATATGGTAAGGCTGGGAAAATGCATAGCCTCCAGGGATATGCTGAACTCTTTCAATCACATGGGACCCATAAAGCACTCTAACATGAGTCATGCTTTATGAGTGTTGAATAAGCACTGAACTAGGAATAGGTAGATCCAGGTTCCAGCTATCACCCTACCATTCTGTGGTTATGTGATCTTGAGCTGGACACTTGTATTCATAAACTAAAAAATGAAGGAGTGGCAAAGAAGGGTATCTAATGGCAAAGAATACATTTAATGTCTAAAAGAAGATCTGACATACTCAAGTTCATCATAACTTATTCCCTTATATAAACAGGTGTTTCTAGATCAGAAGTGACACAATGAGCAATAATCTCTAGTGTCAAAACTCATTACATGACTATCAAGTTTGAAGCTTCTTTTGAAAAATGAATGTGTCAACATATGTCTCATGTTCCAGAAGACATGTGTGAAAGGGTATTCCCTGGGCCCCTAAGTAGCATGATTTCAACTGCTTTCCATTTTACCAACATTTTGGGTTAATTCGGGTCTAAATGATTACCGTTTACAAACTCAGCTGTATGTGTGTACAGATTTTTGTTGGTTGTAGGATTAAGACATCTCGATATTTATAAACATTTTAGAATTCAAGATGCCAAGTAGTTTTGTCCTAACTTAATAAAAAAATCTAATTGTCAAGAAAAGCCTTATTTTTCTTTACTCTAGGTCATGATTATGGATGGAGAAACCCCAAACAGAAAGATGATTTAGTGAATTTAAAAATGTTATTTTGTCAACTAATTTAATATGGTTGTACTGTTTTGATTGAGAAGAAATTAGAGAATTAAATTCTTTTACAATAAATTTTCACCATGCCTGAGAGTGTTATATTGAGGAGGCACCCCTTCTTGGGTTGAGGTTGGATCACTCATACAGTGCCTGAGAGATTTGTTGAATATCTACTACATGTGGAGCTAAATGTTTTACAATTATCATTTTACTATCAGTGAATACTTAAGTCAGTGTTATGTGAACATATTAAAATTATTGGGACTTTATGGATAAGGGCAATGAAACCCAGAATAATTAGTAAAAGTTAATATTTTAGCCCAGCTGTTATTCGATCCAAAGGCTGTGCTCTCTGTGTAACACCAGACTGCCATCACTAAATGAAATGTAGCTAAAAAGGCAGCATTTGGGCTGTGTTTCTGGAAGGTACTGAAGTGAAGGCTGATATAAGCAGAGCACCAGGGAAGTCAGAGGACATGTGAACTGTGCCCTAGTACAGTGATTTTCAAATATTAACATGCAGACAGATCACTTGAGTATGTTGTTGAGTTTCAGAGTATGACATAATAGGTTTGGGCAAGGGCGTGAGATCTTGCTATGCTGACAGTTCCCCCGTGATGCAAATATTGCTGATTCTCGGACTGTGCTTTTGAGTAGTCAGACACTATTTCAGTACCATGGACAGTGGAACAGGTGGGCCACCACTACCATCTTCTCACTTCAGTCAAATCTCTTATTATCTTCTATGAGTAGACTCTTGCAACAAACACAGTCAAAATCTTTAAAAAGTAATTTTTGGATGTCTATAAGCTACTTGGTGATTATTGCCCTCAATAGGCATAAATCTGTTCAGAGGAAAAACTAAGTTTTGGAAGGGAGAGCGTGTGGCTCCTTTCACATTTCTAAATGGTATGCTGCCAGTGCCCCTAAGGCAAAAAGAATCTAATCAGGTTTATTATCTAACAAGGAGGTGTCTAATTATCTAATATAGATGATTCTGTATCTAATACAGAATTTATAAATATTTAAGTAGTCGTATCAGCCTCAACATTATAAAACATCAGTTTGAGAGGGGTTAGCACTGTTACTTGCACCTTTAATGAACAGAAATTACCAACATCTTTCTACTATGAAATCCACTGAACTATTAGTCAATTGTACATAATGAGAAAGAAAAAATGAAAAGTATGACAAAGTGCTATTCAAAATCACACTGAAATAAAAATGACCTTAAAATTGTACTTTTAAACATATTCCTCCCCCCATTTCAAGAATAAAGTCAGAAAGCTCATTTTCTTTATTGACTTTACCCTCTACTTTGAAAAAGTGACTATGGCTGCCAGCAGAAATACTTCAGGGGTCTTAAGACTATCAATTTCACACCAAGAACAAAGCCATTCAGATAAAAATCTAGCAAACAATTCCATTTTTTTCCCATTGAATACATTTTTATTTTCTGTTTGAGGAGCCCTTCTCAGGTCTAAAAATGCTATGGGCTAAATTTATGGCAAGAGAAATTGAGACTAATCCCACACAAACTTTCTAATAGCCCTTCCCTTAGACTTGTTACATGGCCTCTTACGAATACTGATTCTTTTTCATTTCAATGTATATTTCCAAAATTTATTCATTAAAAATTAACTGACATCTATTAGACTTTCATAATAGTATGCCAAGAGTGAAAATGTTGATCTTCATATTTTGACTTTCTTTTTCAAGTTGATTCTTGATTCCAGATGAAGAGTCTTTTTTTTTTTGGATGATGTTAATTGCATTTTAAAAAGTTTGATGTGAATGTATACATGTTCAATTACATATGTGTTGAGGACTCATAAGAATATTATACACAACATTTCATTCAATTTTCACAGCACTTTGAAATAGACACTTTGTTCCTACTTAGAGATGGGAGAAATGAAGTACAAAGTCTCTCTGTTAGTAGCTGGTTGAGCTTGGATTACAGGAAACTTGGATTACTCTCTTCCTACTATGACTCTTATAAGACAGGCTTGTTCTAGCAGAAATTTACACATCTCATATGGACACAGCAAAAAATATCATGTGTGAAGTACAGTGCTACTTGATGGTGAAAAGTAGAAAATAGATGACTTCTATCCATTATTTCAAAAGCAGATGTGCAGCTAAATTCAAAATCCATTACTGGCATGGTATATTCACTTTCAGATGGGAAGATATTGGCCATTAGTAAAGATAAATAATTTACCTGAGATTCCCTTGAGTACTCAATGTCAGGGAAAATTTATAACTAATATGTTGATAGTTGCTCAGACTACTGAATTGCAGATAATCCTCTATTTACAGGCCATTTTACCAGTCTTCTCTGAGACTAACAGTAATTCTTTTTAAAAGAAATCTAAATAATTCCCTTTTTTGGTGATCTTACTTAGTCTTTTTCTGTCTTGGTAAATCACTAAAATCTGAGTTCATAGTTCGTAAATGAGGAATCATCAATATCTGTGGCCTTAAGAATGTGCTTATTCCTTTTTTCATGGCTCTTATCAGTCTCTTTTTGAGGAAGCCTCATTCAATGTTTAAAATGGCTAGATGACCATTTTAAACGTTTCGCCATGGGTCTTAGAGAGGATGTCATCGCAAATGATCTATGGACTATGAACCTATTTTTATTACTAATTCCTTAGCTGGTGAGGGGAACCAGAAGGTGTCCCCTTTCAGGAGCTTTATGGACAATGTGGCTTCAGGGTGTTTCTTTATAAAATATAGAGGCAACTAGGAGGAAGGTCCAATGGAAGCACACTCCTTTGATAGGGTGCTTGACAAATGCGTTTAAGAAAACCTAAGAGAATTGAGCAGGTGGCTGTGGGCTAGAATACTAGATGCAGGTGGGGTAAAAATAAAACTACAGATGGTTTATAAAGGTGACTCATCCTTCCCCCACCCCAACTCCTTTACTTTACTTTTCTTTCTTTTTATAAAATATCTTGATTGTAAAATCTCCACTAAAAGCGCACAATCTCTATATTCTTCTAGTCAAGGCAAGAAGGTTATACCACAGGAAACCTGTTCCTACAGTCTCTTCTCATTACCATATCTGATTTTAAAGATTTTTTTCTAATGTGGAAATTTTTGCAGGGATCTCCCCCACCCCCTACACATACATTTTATATCCCCCAGAAGCAAACTTTTCTTGAAAATGAAATAAACAGATCACATACCGAAATACACAAATACACTGCATCAAAATATCATACTTGTCTTCTAAGTCCACCAGAATATCATACTTGCCTTCTAAGTCCATCACTTAAAACATATCCAGGGACACAAGCACAGCACACCCCCTGTGCACACGGCTGGCCTGCTCTGCACAGGTCTAGGTGGTGGTTGAAATATCACGCAATCAGTTTTACATGAAAATTTACTTGCGGAATTGGTCTGCATATATACAGTCATCACTGTCTTTGCCGAATTAGATATGACATACTTCACGAACAGGACAGTCTCCACTCACTGGATATTTGGGGTCAAGGAACCTGAACCTTTCATTGGCTTTCATGTTTGGAGTTGAACATCCACACTGCTCATCGAAGCTCCCTGCGCGTCAGTTCCCTCTGTCTCCCATTTCCCCTGCCCATGGTTCTCGCCCCCCAACCGCCCACAAGCCGCTGTCCGGAGTCCCTTGCCAGGCCGGCGGGACTAGAGAATGGGGCGGGACTTGACTGGGTCTTCTTCGGCCAGGTTGGGTTTTGCTTGCGCAGCGCCCGCGCAGCCCGCCAGGGGGACCCCGACCCTCCGGGCGGCATCTGATGAGAAAGCGTCCGAGGGGCGAGGAGCCGGGGTCCTGCGGCGCCTGCTCCAGGAACACCCCGAGTCGGCCGGAGCTCCCCCGCCGCTCCGGAGAACTGGGGGAGCCGGGTGCCTGGCTCCCGAAGCCGTGGTTCCGCGGTAGCGAGCGGCGGGCCCCGCGGGTGGGTGTGTCCGCTTCCGCACGCCGGCCTTCCAGCTGGGGAAGAGCGCCTGGAAGCGGGACTTTGTTCCTAAAGATGGGTTTTGTCTGCGGGTGATTCGGGCTCTCCAAGTGCAACTTTGTGGCCGGGGCGCGGATCGGCCGGCCTGGGGCCCCGCAGAGGGAGGAGCGAATCTCCTGGAGGACGCGGCAGGACTGGGGGTTCCCACAGGTTTGGGGCGGCGGCGAGCTTGGCTCAGTCAGGGATCGCTGGCGCGCAGCGACGCCCCTGGAAGCCCGCCCCGGCCCCCGCCCCCAACCCGCCTTTCGGGGCTTTAAGGCGTGAGGCTTGGGGCTGGGATCCATCTGGAGCCGAGCAGAAAACTTTTCCCCTCCCAGTTCCCGGTTCCTTTTGTCTTTCTTGGCCGCGGCGGCGGCGCCGCCTGAGCTGCTACCCCTCGCCCCTGCCCGGCTCGCGGCGCCCGGCGCCCTCCGAGGGCAGGCGTGCCGGGACTCTGCGCCCTGGTGGCGGCGGCTCGCGTCGAGCACCGGCAGCGGCGCGTCCCCCGCCCGGAGGCCACCGGTGTCCCCCCCGGCGCGGGCATAGGGGCACCCCCACCCTCCGCCAGCTCGCGCCCCTCGCCGCCCGCCCCCTCGCCTGACTCATCCGCCCGCCGTGGCCGCACAAGCCCTGGGATGGGGAGGGAGACCGCGGCTGCCCGCGGCGGCTGAGATTCCCGCTGACGCCCCCAACCCCGCCGCCCTCTTCGTCCGCCTCCAGAGGCGCCCGACGTCCCGACAGCTCCTGGAGTGGGACCAGGACTGAGAACCCGGAGAGGCGACCCGACCCCCAGGGCCTGGTGCTCAGGACAGGTGAGGGGAAGGAAAGGGTGCTGCCGGGCGTGGGAAGGTGGGTGGGCGGCCACCGAAGCCGAAACCGGGCGCTTCCCTCCGCTGCAGCCTCCAGAGTTAGGTAAACGCTGTCTCTGCTGAAGTTTGGGAAATAAACCAAGTCCTCCATGGGGTCCGGATTCCCCAGTGCCCAGAGCGCCAGAGAAGCCGTGCGGGGCAGCCTCGGAGAACCCGGAGTCCTGGAGCGCCCAACTGGGTTTCTCCAAGCAACACCCTCCTTTGTCTCGGTTCCTGAGAGTCAGCATTCTCTGTAATGTCCACAGCGTTAATTTATGATTGAGCAAAGTATGGTCAGGGTTTCCTAAAGCAGTATCTGGATGGGGTAGAATCTACACAGGCAAAATGGAGAGGCAA
>CAUYQU010042219.1:0-11054 GCA_963574635.1 Cheracebus regulus
CCCCTTCTCCACAGAGCCGGACCTTCCCGGGTTCACTGTGCTTGCTGTGAGACTCTCAGTCTGCAGCGCTTCCAATTGCTGTTTTCCTTGTGGGGATGGGACCAGCCGAGCCCGTCCGTCCCGTACACTCCGCACCGGGAAGCACAGCGCTGGGGCGCCGGCAAAACAGCCGCGCCGGCCAAACGAGTCACGCTGGCGACCCGTGTGGCTCCTCTGCCGGGAATCTCCCGGTCTGTGGGCAACAAAAATTCGTCGGAAAGTGCGGCGTCCACTCGTTCTCTGGGCTTTCACTGGGAGCTACATTCCTGAGCTGTTGCTAATCGGCCATCTTGGATCTCTCACAGATAAATTTTTAAAGTGTACAATTCAGTAGTTTTTTAATGCATTCACTATGTTGGACAAAAATCACCACAATCTAATTTTAGAACATTTCCATTACTCCAAAAAGAAATTCTATACATATATGCATGATCAGTCACAATTTCTCTCTTCCCTAATCTTCTGGAAACCCTCGAATCAACTTTCTGCATGCATTTGCCTATTCTGGAAACTTCATATAAATGGAATAATATGTTCTGTGGCTTTCTGTGTCTGGTTTCTTTCACTTACCATAATGTTTTTAAATTTCATTCATGTTATAGCACGTAACACACCTTATTCCTTTTTATGGCTGAATATTTTCTTTTATTAAATGGATATATCACATTTTGTTTGTCTATTCATTATTGACAGACATTTGGGTTGTTTCCACTTTGGGCTACTATAAATAATGTTGTTTTGAACTTTCATGTGCAAGTTTTTGTGAGAACATTTCTTTTCAGTTCTCTTGGGTATTTAGCTATGAGTGGAATTGCTGGGTCATGTGGTAGTTTTATGTTTAACTTTGTAAGAAACTTACAGACTCTTGTCATGCAGTGGCATCATTTATGCTCCTGCCAGCAATGTATGAGAGTTTCAATTTATCCACATTCTCACCAACACTTCTTATTTTCCTTTTAAGGAAATTATAGCCATTTTAGTGGGTGTCAAATGGTATCTCAGTATGCATTTTCCTAATGATTAATGATATTGAGCATCTTTCCATGTGTTAAATGGCCGTTGTATTTTTTTTTTTTTTGGAGAAATAGCTATTCAAATCATTTGCATGCATTTTAATCAGATTCTCTTTTTATTGTTGAGTTGTAAGAGTCCTTTACATTTTCTGGATAGTAGACTCTTATCAAATATATGTGATTGGCAAATATTTTCTCTCATTCTGTGGGTTGTATTCTTACTTTCTTGATAGTGTCCTTTTAAAATTTTGACGAAGTTCAATTTATTTGTTTTTAATTTTGTGGCTTATATTTTTGGTATCACAGTCAAAAGAAACCATGCCTAATCCAAGATCATGCAGATTTACAGCTATTTTCTGACTGAGAGTTTTATAGTCTCAATTCTTACAGTTAGGTCTCTGATCTGTTTTGAGTTAATTTTTGTGTATGATATGAAGTGGAAATCCAACTTTATTCTTTTGCACATGGATATGCAGTTGTCCCAGTGCCATGCATTGAAAGAACCACTTGAAGCAGTTAAAGCACTATTTCCCCATAGAACGATCTTGGCACCTTTGTCAAAACTCAAGTAACGATAAATGCATGGGTTGATTTTTGGACTCTCAATTCTATTCTATTGGTCCATTTGTCTGTCTTTATTTCAGTACCACACTATCTTGATTACTGTAACTTTGTATTAAGTTTTGAAATTGGGAGACATATGCCCTGCAACTTTGTTCTTCTTATCCAGGATTATTTTGGCTATTCTGGGCCCCTTGAATTTCCACACAAATTTTAAGATCTGGTTGCCCATTTCTGCAAATAGGCAGTTGGAGTTCTATGTTAAATCTCTCAAATAATTTCAGGTGTATTCCCCAAATCTTATTAATAGTAAATCTTTCATTCCTTGAACATGAGATATCTTTTCATTTATTTAGGTTTTCTTTAATTTTTCAATAATATTTCAATTACTCTTTTTTTCTTAGTGTGTAAGTCCTACACTTTAGTTACATTATTTTTAGTGTATTTGAAATATGATTTATTTTGTATCCTACAAATTTGCTGAATTCATTTACTATTTACATTTCTGTGTGTGTAGACAGATGTATTGTTTTAAAGAAAAATTAGGACCAGATTGAATTCCACATTTGTGCCTTACCACAATTAATCACGTTGAAATAGATCTGTGCTTTTTCAAAGGAATAGAGAACAAAAATTCTCTCTTCTATCTACTGTCTTCAGACTAGAGCTAAATGACTTCCTATGATCTCACTTCTCATTGTCTCCAGGGAATCAGAAGTAATACAGTGGCCACATAGAAGAGAAATTCAATTATTAAGATTCCTACTTTCATTTTTGTGTACATTTCATAAACATAAAAATGTTAAAATTCTATGTTCTCTAGAAGATTAGAATTTAGCCAGAGTTTTCAAAGGATAAAATTGGACAAAAGTTTAGATAAATTAACTTATATATCTGAAATTTATCACAGTCCATATCCATGTCAAATCAAGTAACTGAATGACATCACTCAAGATGAAAAGAAACCAATGATTCAAAATGGAAATACAAACACTGGAAAAAATGGTAGCATTATAAAAATCTTATTGTAAATTTGCAGCTAAGTAGATTCTAGAGAAATGTGAAAAGTTATTCCTAAATGATAGAAAACTCTACATTTACATGTTCAACTCAAGTAGATAATAAAATAACTTTTATATCAAAACTTATATTTTTAAACTATGAACTTAAGAGCATAATGCCTGTGAACTTACAGTTAAAAAATAAAATAAACAACTTTAATTTAAAATAACATGTGGAGTGAGTTTATACTTTATCTTTCAATTAGTATGAGTTTTCTAGAGTGCTTATCATCTATCATCTGTCTCTCTCTATCATCTATCCATCTATTCATCTGTTTGTCTACCTAGCTGTTTATCCACCTAGCATTTATCCATCTATTTTTCTATTTATTGATCTACAGCAAGTCTAAGGCTGGTTAGTAAATTGCATGCTTAAAAAAGTTACATCTCACCTCTTTACGTTTAGCATTTCTCTGGTCACCAACATGTATGTTCAGGCTCTTCCCCCACTTTCTCCTTGAGAAAGGTAGATACCTTTTGCAATACTTTTTTGAATCTGAAACTGCCTCCTATTTTTTTTGTTTCCTTAGTATGGATGACAGTATTACAATTCACAAATATTTGCTGCCCTTTTCAGAAATAGCTTTATATTTTCCTGAATAATTGAATAACAACTTGGCCATGTGACTTCCTTTAGCAATGTAATATAAGTATAATTGCCTTGTGTCACTTCAAACCAAAATCTTTAAGAGCCACTTTTTTTTCCTTTTTCCTCTGTCTCAATGACTGGCAAAATTCTAGCTAGAGGTTTCTATCCTACCCACCAAAGCTGTGGAGTGAATACGATATAAGGCAGAGACACAGCCAGCCCAAGATGGACATGTGATATGATTGAGACATAAAACTCTTATGATTGTTAAGTCATGGATATTTTGGGGACATTGTTGCTGAAGTATAACTTAATCCTGACTGATACATCTAGTGTTTCAGCCTTTTTCAAAAAAGTTATTTGGCATATAGAGAAAGAGAATATAGTAGGGAATGATTTGCTCTTTGTTAGTCGGGAGGAAAGATTCCTTTCAAGTGAGTGGGTATGTGCTAGCTCTGCCCTGATAAATAGGTAAAGGATAAATAACAGGTAAAGGGTGAATAGGTAAAGGGCAGCTTCAGGATCAATCCCTGTCTACTACTAGATCCCTAGAGTGGGGGTTGGCCACCTAGAAGGTAAAAAGACATGTACTGATGATGACCCACCTACTGAGCACATGGAACATGGTTTGTACCTTAGTGAAAAATGCCAAAGATACTCTTCCATTTTTCGATAGGGGTGATGCGGAAAGAAGGTAGCATAATAAATTCCCCTGCTCTTAAAAGTTTTAAGACTGCTCTTGAATAGTATCCCAGGATGATGTTACTTCTTGGAATATCCCAATGAGGAGAGTGGGGCTAAAAACACTGATTATGCTTGCAACCATTGTGTTTGAAGAGTGGTAGAGAATATTCTGAAAAAGCTCTATGATTATATTGTTTGCAAAACAAAAATATCACTGACATCTTTTCTTGGATCAAATTATTCTTCTCTGTGTATTACTGGTGCATGTATCATGGACACTTAAGGCTAATTCATAGTCTTTCAAGGAAAGGAGTAAGGATGAAGTGAATGGAAACAAGGGGAAGCATATCTCTCTGACAATCCTTTGTATTTTAAGAATAAAAATTTATAGACAAAAACAAATAATGAACTTACAAAATAGCCTCAGTTTTTTCATACATCAAAGAGGATGGAGCACAGAGGATCTTTGTGCTCTTTAAAATCTTAATACAATAGTTTTTTCTTTAAATTTTCTATCCCAGAATAATGTGGTACATCTAATTATATTAAACTGACTAAATATTAATGTTGAGGTCCGACCTGCAGACACTGACCCAGCAACAGATGAACAAATGCACACGAACACCAATATTCAGTGAAAGAGCAGGCTAGGGATCCATGGCCACAGACACTGCAGATAGTTAGCAGCCACCAGCCCTGACTCACTGCCCTTGCCGGCCTTAAGTTAGCACACATTAAATGACAAAGACTTTGAGTCAACACCACTCAAGGGTAATGACTAAAGGCCAGGTTCCAAGGCCTAAAGCAAATACCATTTGTGGGTAATAAACCTGGTTGCCCTCCCCACAAGAGAGCCATCCAGCCCATGAATGATTAAAGGTTAGTTTTAGGACCACAGGAGTAAACAAGTTATTTAGATAAACTCCCTTACATTCCTCTGTTATTTACTCCTGCTATTAACTCAAAGAGGATTGGGTTGCCTTCAGCCATAACTTATCCTGAAGCTTTTGAAAAACCTTCCAGCCTTCCAAGAAGGTTTGTGACTACTTTCTATAACTTCCTTTATAAATTCTCTTACACCTCTTCCTACCACCCTGACTGAATCCCCACATATTAATAATATCAATCTGGTAAAATCCATTATGTTTCCATTTATTTTATGGAAGAATTTCAAAATTAAATCATAGAATTGATTGCTACTCCACCTTGGACATGCAAATGTAGCTAAATCACAGAAGTTTTTTCAGGTGAATTTAGTGGTCCTGCAATGTAGTCACTGCAGTAGAATCAGAGCTGGACATTTACCAAAAATAAAAGATTCTGGGAAATCAATCCTTTCCTCAGAATAATAATAAATCACAATTTCTAAAACTATGTTGCTGCATCCCAAAGACATTTGCTTATAAAAAGCCATCTCGTGTATCTAACCTAATACAGTGAAGATTTGATAACTGAATGAGATTTTTAAATGCATATTAGCTTTGCAATGATTGAGATTGTTTGCCTGGTAAACATGTAGCTGCATGTACTTACATACTCATTCCAGAAGGTAATAGCAAATAGATCATAACAATTTACAAGGTGCTGATTTCCGTGGTTGTGACATAGTATAATGGAACTCATGTTTTCATATTAGACAGGTGTATGAAATGGTTTGTCTCTTGATTTTTTTTTTTGAGACAGATTCTAGTTCTGTTGCCCCAGCTGGTGTGCAGTGGCATGATCTTGGCTCACTGCAACCTCCGTCTCCCTGGTTCAAGCAATTCTTCTGCCTCGGCCTCCCAAGTAGCTGGGACTACAGGAATGTGGCATCGTGCTTGGCTAATTTTTGTATTTTTAGTAGAGAGTGGGTGTCACCATATAGGCCAGGCTGGTCTTAAACTCCTGACCTCGTGATTCACCCATCTCAGCCTCCCAAAGTGTGGGGATTACAAATGTAAGCCACTGTGCCTGGCCTATCTCTTGATTTTAATAAGTTTGATATTCTGTCTCTGGACATTAAACACCCAAGACATTTTTTCCTTCTTTTCTATTCCAGTTCTTCTTCATAGAACTACTATAACATCTTTGTCTATTTGCCCATTGTCTTTGTCACAAACAGTGATATGTGAAACATGTAAAGTACATAGTCTAAAATGTATTTGAGTAAGCCAAAATGTATGTGTGCCACATAATTAACTTGCAATAACAGTTTTAGAGATCTGCATTCTTCATTTTTACTCCAAAATTACATACTTTTGAAATTTTCTGCCTCTGCTTTTGTTGATGCAGGTACCTAGACTTGGAATACAGCTTCCTCCTAACTCCATTTCTTTCTTGTTTTTTGTCTATCCCAAATTCTGGTTGCAAATCCTTTGATATGTGTGATCAGACCCAACCTTCTCACACAGAGAAATGTTGAGAGGATTAAATAAGATAAAGTAGGTGAGATTGCCCAGTGCCTAGCACTTGGTAGATGAAAGCTCAATACATGGAAAGTTATTATTATTGTTACACATTGTTTAAAAAAGTATCTGAGCTTAGCCTTAAGATGCCAGGTTAACTGCATGTTCTGCATGCTGGAGACTGCATCAGGATCACCGCAGAGTTACGTCATTCTTTATAAGATTATTTGTGCCTTGGTGTATTTTACTATTGACTATTGATTGAGGCCAGCCCCTAGAGTTACATATGAAATCTTGTAGGTGTTTATCTGTTAAAGGTGCAAGGGAGTCCTATCTGGTAGAAGAGATAAATCCAAATGTTATCGTTTAATTGCCCAGTAGGAAGTTAGTCAGGTTTGTATCTAATCTAGTAATTGTCTAGCATTCTTTCAGTGGCTACGTACATTGTATCTTAAGTTCTCTTTGAATCAGCTTTATCATCCTGCTGGTTCTCTCATTAATTTGCATGCATGACAGTCATTTTAGAAAATTATATTTTAATTAGGTTCTAGTGCATGCTTGGACAAGTGTATATATCTGAATAAATAGCTGTTTTCACTAGGTAAATATGGGTACACTATCTCCCCCTACACTATTTTTACATTTCTAGGGAATCCATAAATTTCTAGTAAGAACTAGAGATTTGGCGGAAGCTCAGGGTCATTACTCAACTCCTGGTGTACACTATCTCTTACACTGTAGGTCAATAGGATTTCACCCAAGACTTCTCAGTTACTACCGTTACCTCGGTTCTCTTCTTCCAGCTGATGGTGAAGTAAAATAATATTTCAAACTTACCTTCTTCCTGCAGCCTAGTTTCATATTTAAAAAACGTTTAATATAACATACATGCAGTGGTTAGGAAAACTAAGCAAAGTGTGAATTACAGAGTTCAAGTTCTTAAAAATTACTTGTCAGGTTTGCCCCCACCAACAGTTTCCATTCTCTATTTAAGTGTAAATGAGTAAGTTCTGCTTTCAGCTAGCCTCTTTCCTTTTTCTTAAACTCTTTCAATGTTCCCTTGGGAATTTCAAATCATCCCTTCCAGCCACCATTCTTTTATTCCTAAGGGTTGAGTTATCAAGCTCTCCACTGTCTTTGGGAAGGGTGTTAACCAGCCTGTCATTCAAATTACTCAGACCTAAGAGGATCTTTTTACAGTTGAAGGAAGCTCTAAACCAGTGTCTCTAACCTTGAGGTCCAGCCACCTGGCTTGGCACTCTTCTTTCCCCAGGCAAAGTCATTTTAGGTCATTGCCTAGGAAAACCCCGGGTTGAATAACCTGTTGAGTAGAGGTTTTCAATGGAGAAGTGAGGGGGAGGAGGTGTAAATTTTACTATGATGGAGAATGTGTGAGGGAAAGGGCAGGTCAATGTCTTTTAGAAGGGCATAGGCTTCATTGTAATTTCATGCTTGGAGCATTCCTAAAAGTTACTATTTTAATAATATAAACTGCAAAGAAAGAAGAATGACAAAACAGGCTGGTGGTGATGCACTGAAGATACAAAAACTTTTCTATGGTGGGATGGTTGGGAAGTGGAATTACTGGAATCTTCTGGAGACAAAGAGATTTTTATATGCATCAAAAAAAAGACATGAATTTTTAGAATAGTTGAGGAATGTCGTGGGAATTTGGGGCAAAGCCTTAGTTCAGTTTATATTCTTCTATTGTTCTAGATTCCAAAAGGGGTTTCCAACCCATGGGAACCCCAGCTTATAAAGCAGCCTAAGCCATACTTTTTTAATCCAGAAAAAAGTTAGCTGTAACATGCAAAAGAAGTTTTTAAGCTGTATTCAAACTTTCTCTGAAAGGGTTTTTTTTTAATGTTGAACAATGAGAACACATGGACACAGGGAGGGGAGCACTATACGCTGGGGTATGTTGGGGGGAAATAGGGGAGGGACAGTGGGAGGTGGGGAGTTGGGAGAGATAGCATGGGGAGAAATGCCAGATATAGGTGAAGGGGAGGAATGCAACAAATTACACTGCCACATGTGTACCTATGCAACAATATTGTATGTTCTTCACATGTACCCCAAAACCTAAAATGCAATAAAAAAAGAAAAGAAAAAAAATAATAAAAAATAAAAAATAAATAAATATAACAACGTTTCCTGAAGAAAATTGAAGTAACTACTCTATACATCTGAGTTAACAAGATTACCATACTCAAGCAATACATTTGACTGTAAGGTTTTTGACCAAGAAGGCAAGGGATGGGAAACATACTGGGCTGCATCATTTTCACATTTTAGCACTAGGAAGTATAGAATTTCATCTAATATCACTACTTTCTCTAGAAGGAAAGCTGTGTGCCTATACTGCAGCTGGCAATGTGGACATTAACAACAGTGTACATTTAGATATGTGTAGCAAGTATAAAGCTGGTGATGCTGGTGTCAAAGTATCAGATCCAGCAAGTTCTGGAGGATACAGAATGGATACTAATTTACTTTCAATTACTGGTAAACTGTATTTAATGCTTACAAGCAACCATAAGCACATCAATGTAACACTGTAAAACAAGAAATTTACTAGCTTTTTAAAAAAGAAGTTCCTTTGCTAAATTTAATGAAATAGGATTTAAAAAATGATTTAGTGTTTCTAAATGTGCCTCAGAAATTTCAACAAGCAGAAATATCAGGAAAGCTATCATGACAAGTTTTCGGAAACAGACATCTTTAATACTACCTAATACTAGCTAGTTCCTAGTTACAGCTTTGATCTATTGTCTCACCTACAAAACTGTGTGAGGTAATAAGCTTTAATATGTGCATTATAATGTTTATATATTTGAAAGAAATAATTAGAAATCCTTTGAAATATCTTATTTAAGTGCTTCTTTATCAATCTCAGGGTAGTTCTCTCCAGAAAGATGGTGGTGATTCATTTACCCTTGGTAGACATGGCACAGCAAGAGTTAGTAGAAAACTTATCCTCCATATGGCCAGGCACAGTGACTCACACCTGTAATCCTAGTACTTTGAGAGGCCAAGGCAGACGTATCACCTGAGGTTCCAGCCTGGCCAATATGGTAAAACCTCATTTGTACTAAAAATACAAAAATTAGCCAGGCCTGGTGGTGCATGCCTGTAATCCCAGCTACATGGAAGACAGAGGCAGGAGAATTGCTGGAACCCAGGAGGTGGAGGCTGCATTGAACTGAGATCACACCACTGCACTCCAGCCTGGGTGACTGAGCCAGACTCCATCAAAAAAAAAAAAAAAAGGAAAAAAAGAAAGATTTTCCTCATACGGATTTCAAATGACAAACCTTTGTATCCCTTTATAGAGTAAATCATATGATTGATTCACTCTTTTATTTATTTATTTTTTTTTTTTTTTGCATTTTTTCTTTAACTTAGCAAGGAAGAGATTATTATCTGGGTTTAAGTTAATGGAATTTTTACATGGAAAGATTCATGTAATAGAAGATAAGAAATATGTGTTTATTTTTAGCAGCACTTTGGTTTGAAAAGGCAGAAGCCAATTACTCTATTTTTAAAATCTTTCCATTGTGCAAAGAAATACACATTTTTGGAAGATGTCAGGCAGTTTCACTGATTTTCCTGGGACAACGATTGATTCTTAGGAGACCCTTTGAAAAGTGCAGCCTCTATACGAGGAATGAAGGGCACAGGGAATGCCTCTAAATGACCTTACCATTCATATGTTTCTAAGTCTTCTGGCAGTCACCGCAGCTGTGTAATGATGCGACTACATAATTCTTTAAAGGAAATGAGGTCATATAAGTTTTCCTGAGATGGAAGAAAAATACAAAAAACAAACAAAAAACCTGGCACTGTAGCATCACATCTTTAAGCTTTAAAAAATATATATGCTGTGGTCAATTAAATAAAAGATTTTACTTTTTGCCTTGCATGGTGGCTCATGCCTGTAATCCCAGCACTTAGGGAGGCAGGTGGATCACTTGAGGCCAGGAGTTCGAGACCAGCCTGGCCAATATGGCAAAATCCCATCTCTACTAAATACACAAAAATTAGCTGGACGTGGTGACACAACCTGTAATTTCAGCTACTAAGGAAGTTGAGGCACAATAATCGCATGAACCCAGGAGGCAGAGGTTGAAGCGAGCCAAGATCGTGCCACTGCACTCCAGCCCAAGTGACTTGAGTGAGACTCTTAAAAAAAAAAAAAATGGATTTTTACTTTTTGGAAAAAAATTACAGAGATTGTCATGTTGCTACAAATGACTGGCAAAACTACAGAGTAATGTGAATTCATTCATTCAAACGCTATCTTCTGAGCACTCACTAACAGTGTGCCAGGCACCAATGCAGACATTTGGGAGGTAACATGGAACAAGACTGACAAACTCCTCACAGGGCTTATTTTCTTTTCTTTCTTTCTTTTTTTTTTAATTTTTTTTTTTTAGAAAAAGAGAGAAAAGGAGAAAGAAAGAAACAGCCAAAGAAAGAAAAAAAAGACTGAAAGAGAGAAAGAAAGAGGATGAGAAAGAGGGAGAGAGAATGGGATTCTTATTTTATTGCCCAGGCTAGAATGCAGTCTTAAAAAAATGGGTATTAAAAACCTCTTTTATGCCAATAATTGTGCTTAAAAATGGAGACAGGAAGGAATAGGGGATGAAAATAACAAATAAGCAGCCAACCAATATTTTATTTAAACCTGTGAAATGCTATGCAATTGCTGGGGAGTGATTTA
>CAUYQU010042220.1:0-70721 GCA_963574635.1 Cheracebus regulus
TTTAATAAATATTTACAGAACTTACCACCCCATATCCACAAAACATATATTTTTTTCAACATTATATCATACCTATTCTAAAAGTGATCACATAATAGGAAATAAATCATTTTTTAGTAATTGCATAAGCATTTCACAGATTTAAATGAAATCCTGAGCAATAGAGCAAGATTCTCATTCTCCCTCCCTCTTTCTCTTTCTCTTTTTTTCTCAAAAAAAAAAAAAGTTACCCTTTAAAAAAATCTGGGACCAGATGAATTTACAGATGAGTTCTATTAGACATTCAAAGAAAAATGGGTACTAATCCTATTGACACTATTCCAAAAGATAAATAAACACAAAATCATCCCTAAATCATTCTGTGAAGCCAGTATCACCCTAATACCCAAACTAAGAAAAAATATAAAAACAGAAAACTTCAGAGTAATATATCTGATGCACATTGATGCAAAAATCCTCAATACAATATTAGCTAACAGAATCCAACAGCATGTCATAAAAATAATTTGCAATCATCAAATGGGTTTCATACCATAGATGCAGAGAAGGTTTAACATCTGCAAGTCAATAAATATGATATACAACATAAACAGAATTAAAAACAAAAATCACATAATCATCTTAATAAATGCAGAAAAATCATTTGGCAAAATCCAGCATCCCTTTATGACTAAAATCCTCAGAAGAATCAGCATAGAAGGGACTTACCCTAAGGTAATAAAAGTCATCTATGACAAACTCACAGCCAACATAATACTGAATGAAGAAAAGTTGAAATCATTCCCCCTGAGAACTGGAACAAGACAAGGATGCCCACTTTCACCACCTCTATTCCACATAGTACTGGCAATCCTAGCTAGAGCAGAAAAGAGAGAAAAATAAAAGGCATCCAAATCAGTAAAGAGAAAGTCAAACTGTCACTGTTTGCTGATGGCATAATTGCATACATAGAAAACCCTAATGACTCATCCAAAAAGCTCCTAGAACTGGTAAGTAAATTCAGCAAAGTTTCAGGATACAAAATTAATGTACACAAATCAGTAGCCCTGCTATACACCAACAGCAGTGAAGCTGAGAATCAAATCAAGAACTCACCCCGTTTTATTGCAAAAGAAATAAAACATTTAGGAAATAGTTAACTAAGAAAGGAAAAGAGCTCTACAAGGAAAGCTACACAACACTGCTGAAAGAAATTATAGACAACATAAACAAATAGAAACACATCCCATGAGTAGAATCAATATTGGGAAAATGACCATACTGCAAAAAGCAATCTACAAATTCCATGCAATTTCCATCAAAATACCACCATCATTCTTCACATAACTAGAAAAATAAATTGCAAAATTTGTATGAAAAAAAAAATCTGAAAATATCATATTACCCAACTTCAATCTATACTATAAGGCCATAGTCACCAAAACAGCCTGATACTGGTATAAAAATAGGCATATAGACCAATGGAACAGAATAGAGAACACAGAAATAAAGCCAAATACTTACAGTAAGTGGATCTTTGACAAAGCAAACAAAAATATAAAGTGGAGAAAGGACACCCTCTGCAACAAATGTGCTGGGATAATTGGCTAGCCACATGTAGAAGAATGAAACTAGATCCTCATCTCTCACCTTATACAAAAATCAACTCAAGGTGAATCAAAGACTTAAATCTTAAGACCTGAAACTATAAAAATTCTAGAAGATAACACTGGAAAAACCCTTCTAGACATTGGCTTAGGCAAAAACTTCATGACCAAATACCCAAAAGTAAATGCAACAGAAACAAAGATAAATAGATGGAACTTAATTAAACTAAAAAGCTTCTGCACAGCAAAAGAAATAATCAGCAGAGTAAATAGACAACCCACAGAGTGAGGGAAAATCTCCACAAACTATACATCCAACAGAGGACTAGTATCCAGAATCTACAAGGAACTTAAATCAGCGAGATAAAAACAAACAATCCCATTGAAAATTAGGCCCAAGACATGAAGAGAGAATTCTCAAAAGAAGATATAAAAATGGCCAACAAACATGAAAAAATGTTCAACATCACTAATTATCAGGGAAAAGCAAATCAAAACCATAATGTGCTACCACCTTACTCCTGCAAGAATGGCCATAATAAAAAATTCAAAAAATAATAGATGCTGGCAAAAATGTAGTCAAAAAAGAACACTTTTACACTGTTGGTGGGAATGTAAACTAGCACAACCACTACGGAAAACAGTGTGGAGATTCCTTAAAGAACTGAAAATAGACCTACCATTTGATCCAGTAATCCCATTACTGAGTATCTACCCAGAGGAAAAAAAGTCATTTTACAAAAAAGATACTTGCACACTCATGTTTATAACAACACAATTTGCAATTGCAAAAATATGGAACCATCCCAAATGCCCATAAATCAATGAGTGGATAAAGAAAATGTAGTGTTATATACGTATATACACATATCCCAAGGAATACTACTCAATAAAAAGGAACAAAATAATGGCATTTGCAGCAACCTGGATGAAATTGGAGAGCATCATTCCAAGTTAAGTAACTCAGGAATGGAAATCCAAACATCATATGTTCTCACTCATAAGTGGGAGCTAAGTTATGTGGATGCAAAGACATAAGAATGATTTAATAGACTTTGGGAACTCCGGGATGATAGGAGCGGGCTGAGGGATAAAAGTCTACACATTGGGTACAGCATACATAGATCAGGTGATTGGTGCACCAAAATCTCAGAAATCACCACTAAAGAACTTATTCATGTAACCAAACACCACTTGTTTTCCAAAAACCTATTGAAATAAAATAAATAAACAATAATAAAAGAAAAAAGAGGGAGCGAAATAGATACTGTCAAAAGAACATGGAATAGCTAAATAAGGAGGGCAAACTTGATGCCTCCACCCTGCCATCTAGTGGTAAGAGGTTCCTCTAGCACAGAAGTCCCTGGCACTGGTTGGTGGTCTAGGGGTTGGGGACCCCTGCACTAGAGGTTCCATGGCCTGTTAGGAACCTGGCCAGACAGCAGAAAGTGAACATCAGGCCAGCAAGCATTACTACCTGAGCTCTGTCTCCTGTCAGATCAGTGGCGACATTAGATTCTCATAGAAACGTAAACCCTATTGTCAACTGTACATGTGAAGGATCTAGGTTGTATACTCCTTATGAGATTCTAATACCTCCTGATGATCTAAAGTGGAACAGTTTCATACCCAAACCAACCCACCCTAGCCCATTCCCTGTCCACGGAAGAATTGTCTTCCAGGAAACTGATCCCTGGTGCCAAAAAGGTTGGAGACCACTGCTGTAGCAGGTTATTCAGCTGCTCTATACCTGACTTCTATTCATTTCACAAAAGGCTTTCCCACTCACAACCTTTCTTAATTCTTGAGGGAGAGCTGTGAGACAGATAGCTTTCTCTCTGTTTTACAGATAAGGAAACTGAGGCCAAAACAAATTAAATGATTGGCACATAGTTGAATGGCTCTGAAAGGAGAGAGCTAGGACATATTCAATATTCCATACAGTGGTGCATGTATTGAGAAATTCAGGGTGGTGATGGCTCTTCCACTCATCCCAGGACAGATAAAGTAAATACAAAGAAATCTTCACATGGCAACTAAAGGATGCACCTGCCCATATCCTTCATATGCAAAACAAATTTCAATAACAATAATAAATAAAACAATGATGGTAAAAAAAAACCTAGGGAAAAAACGGTGCAACCGTCACCTCAGTGATAGTCAGAAGCAAGGAAAACAAAGTTTAGGAGCTAAAAATAACCTTCGAAAACTACTAACTCAACTACTTTCTAACTAACTTTCTACCACTTTTTACTAACTTAACTAACTTTATAGTAGAAGAAAATACAAGCAAAAATTTCCAAGTGGCTTTGCCTGGTTCCAAAGTGAGTTAGAGTGAGTTAGTGTGAGAACCAAAGTCTGTCTCCTCTGATTGTTCTTGTTCAAGTAGGTTTTGTTTGTTTGTTTTGAGACAGGGTCTTGCTCTTTCAGCCAGGCTGGAGTTGCAGTGGTGCAATCTCGGTTCACTGCAGCCTCAGCTCCAGTAATTCTTCTGCCTCAGCCTCCTGAATATCTGGGGTGACAGGCTTGCACCACCACATTTGGTTATTTTATTATTATTATTTGTAGAAACAAGGTCTCAATATGTTGCCCATGCTGGTCTTGAACTCCTGAGTCCAAGCGACTCTCCTGCCTTAGCCTCCTAAAATACTGGGATTAGAGGTGTGAGCCACCGAGGCTGGTAGAGTTTCCTGACAACAGGAATCAATTATTTGTATTTAAATATTTCTGGAGAGAGGAACAAGGGAGAACAAGAGACGAAAGTAGGAGAGGAAGACACTAAAATCAATTTCACACAATTTTTATTCTTGTATCATTTTTTATGACATAATAAATAAGACCATGTATTAGTCTGTTCTCATGCCGCTATAAAGAACTGCCTGAGATTGGGTGATCTATAAAGGACAGAGGTCCAATTTACTCACAGTTCAGCATGGCTGGGGAGGTCCCAGGAATCTTACAAACATGGTGGAAGGCAAAGGGGAAGAAACACATCTTCTTCACACGGCGACAGGCATGAGAAAAATGCAAGAATAACTAATGAACACTTAAAAAACCATGAGATCTCATGCATTCACTATCATGAGAACAGCATGAGGGACCACCCCCATGATTCAACCATCTACACCTAGTCTCTCCCTTGACATGTGGGGATTATGGGAATTATAGGGACTACAATTAAAGATGATATTTGGGTGGGGACACAAAGCCTAACCATATCATTCTGCCCCTGGCCCCTCTCAAATCCCATGTCCCTTTCACATTTCAAAACCAATCATGCCTTCCCAAGAGTACCCCAAAGACTGGATTTTTTTCTAGCATTAACCCAAAAGTCCAAGTCCAAAGTCTCATCTGAGAAAAGGCAAGTCCCTTCTGCCTATAGGCCTGTAAAATCAAAAGCAAATTAGTTATTTCCTAGAGTCAGGATACAAGCATTGGGTAAATACACCCAATTCAAATGGAAGAAACTGGCCAAAACAAAGGGGCTACAGGCCTGATACAAGTCTGAAATCCAGTGAGGTAGTCATTAAATCTTAAAACTCTGAAATGATCTCCTTTGTTTCCATGTCTTGCATCCAGCTCATGGTGATGCCAGAGGTGGGTTCCCATGGCCTTGGGAGCTCTGCCCCTGTGGTTTTGCAGGATACAACCCCTGTCTTAGCTGTTTTCATAGGCTGGCATTGTAGTCTGTGGCTTTTCTGGGTGCACAATACAAGCTGTCAGTGGATCCACCTTCTGGGGTCTAGAGGGTGATGGCTCTCCTCCCACAGCTTCACCAGGCAGTTTCCAAGTGGGGACCCTGTATGGGGGCCCCCACCCCACATCTTTCTTCTGACTTCTCTAGCAGAGATTCTCCAGGAAACCTCCACCCTTGCAGCAAACTTCTGCCTGGACATCCAGGCCTTTCCATACATTCTCTGAAACCTAGGCAGAAGACAAACCTAAACTCTTGCCTTCTGTGCACCCACAGGCCCAATGCCAGTTGGAAGCCACCAAGGCTTGGGGCTTGCACCCTCCGAAGCAACAACCTGAGTTGTATGTTGGCCCCTCCTAGCCATGGCTGAGATGCAGGGCACCAAGTCCTGAGACTGCATCAAGCAGCAAGGCCCTAAACCTGGTCCAGGAAAAAATTTCTCTCTCCGAGGCCTCCAGACCTGTGGTGGGAGAGGCTACCATAAAGACCCCTAATATGCCCTGGATACATTTTTCTCATTATCTTGTTGATTAACATTAACTCCTGTTACTTATGCAAATATCTGCAGCTGGCTTGAATTTCCCCTCAGAAAATGGGCTTTGCATTTCTATCACATTGTCAAGCTGCAAATTTTCTAAACTTCTATGCTTTGCCTCCCTTTTAAACATAAAGTCTAATTCCAAATCATACCTTTGTGGATGCATAAAACTGAATGCTTTTAAGAGCACCCACATCACTTCTTGAATGCTTTGCTGCTTAGAAATTTCTCCCACTCTTACTCTAAATAATCTCTCTCAACTTCAAAGTTCCACAGCTCTAAGGCAGAGACAAAATGCCTCCATTCTCTTTGCTAAAGCATATCAAGAGTCACTTTTATTCCAGTTCCCAACAAGTTCCTCATCCTCATCTGAGACCACCTCAACCTGGGTTTCATTGCTCATATCACTATTAGCATTTTGGTCGAAGCCATTCAACAAGTCTCTAGAAAGTTCCAAACATTCTCACATCTTCCTGTCTTCTTCTGAGTCCTCCAAAATGTTCCAGCCTCTTTCTGTCACCCAGTTCAAAAGTCACTTCCACATTTTCAGGTATCCTTATAGCAGTACCCCACTCTCTACAGTACAAATTTACTGAATTAGTTCATTTTCCTACTGCTATAAAGAACTGCCTGAAACTGGATAATTTATAAAGAAAAGAGATTTAATTGACTCACAGTTTCACATAGCTTGGAGGGGGGGCACCCAGGAAACTTACAATCATGACCAAAGGCAAAAAGAAAGAAAGGCATCTTCTTCACAAGGCAGCAGGACAAAGCATGAACATGCCGGAGGAATTACCAAATACTTATAAAACCATCAGCTCTCATGAGAACTCAATCACTATCAAGAGAACAACATGGAGGAAACCACCCCCATGATTTAACCATCTCTGCCTAGTCTCTCCCTTGACATGTGGGGATTATAGGGATTGTGGGGATTATAATTCAAGATGATATCTGGGTGGGCACACAAAGTCTAACGACAAAAGACCATAAATAGAGTAAACTGAAACACATTTGCAAAGATGAAATTTCAATTTTAAGATATATTATCCAAGCTGTGTCCAAGGTTTCCCCTTTCTAACACTTAAACTTGAGAATATCTGCAATCATGTTTATTACAATGTAATTACAATTGGAAAAGTTTGGAAACAGTTCATTTACCCAAAAATAAGGAATTAGCTATACAAATTATACTAAATCTCTTTCATGAAAAAACATACAGTTATTTAAATCATGTTCTATAAAAATATTTATAGACAAAGATAATTGTCTACAATACAGCATTAATGAAAAATGGAATATAAAAATTAGCTACATAGGGTGAAATTACAATTTTGTATTTAAAAGTAGATATGAAGAGAATAAGCCAAATATTTATGTTTGTAATAACTCATGATAGAGAATTATTACCACTGACAAAAGATACTACAAGTATTTTAAATTTTTTCTTTATACTACTTTGTATTTTCTAGGTTTTTCTAAAATGTACATTTATCGATTCTATTAATAGTCTCGCAAATAATAAACTGTAAATTTAAACTATTGTATGATAATATCCAGTGTTGTCAAGAACATATAGAGATGGACACGTGCTCTGTTAAATGCTCATAGTATACTAAAATTGCATTTTAGAAATACAATTTCACAGTATGACCCAAAATTTGGCTAGCACTCTCCTACAAAGTTATCCTAAGAATATTTAAGAGACATGTGCAAGAATTCAGAACATTTGGATCTAAGAAAATAATAAGATGCATTACATATTTCATAACAATCCCAGCAGAGTCTGGTCAGGAACCCATAATCAAATATCTTAATATTTCTCTAACAAATATATGAAGTGTAAAACTAAGCAGGATGAGTAAAGACCGTAAATAACTTTCAATGAGTTCTAGTCAGGTGGTGACACAAAATGAATTTTTATCAAACACTGGAAAATATACATGGTTTACATAGTTTTGGGGATGTCAGAATTATAGAAAAGAGAATGCAGACATCTGCATCAAGAGATGTTCATCAGAGCATTGTTTATTATGCAATCAAATGTGTATTAATAATGGATTAGCTGGGAGTGGTGGCTCATGCCTGTAAATCTAGCACTTTGGGAGGCTAAGGCAGGAGAATTACTTGAGTCCAGGAGTTTGAGACCAGCCTGGGCAATGTGACAAAACCCTGTTTCAAAAAAAAAAAAAAAAAAATTAGCTGGGTGTGGTAGTGCACACTTGTAGTCCCAGCTACTTGAGAGGCTGAGGTGGGAGGATCACTTGAGTCTGGGAAGCGGAGGTTGCAGTGAGCTGAGACTGTGCCACTGCATTCCAGTTGGGTGGCAGAGTGAGACTCTGTCTCTAAAAATAATAATAATAATAGATTAGTTTAAAAGAAACTATAGTAATAGTAATACAATGAATAATATTCATCCATTGAAAGGATGATATCAATCAGTATTCATTTAAGTAGAATGAACTTCATAACATATTATCAAGTAAAAAAGTAAGTTGCAAAACGGCATTATCAAGAATTTTTGCTTCTTGATTAATAAAGTAGACATACTTTCTCCTGTTCCTTTTATAAAGTACAACTTAGAACCTTGAACATTATAAATAAAAGAAATGTAAGAACTCTGAAACGTGGGAAGAAGTCAGATTGCCTGGGGACATCAGGACCCAAAAAATGATACAGTGCTGAATTTGCTGGATTTGCTTTTTGCTTCATCCCAGAACATAATATCCTATAAAAAGATAACTGCTTTCCTCCAGGATAACACCACAGAAAAACTCTGTCCTTACTCCTGTTCATGCCAGCACAGTTTGAGCGAGGAGCCTCGACTTGTAGCCTTCAGAGGCTGTAATGAAGTGTCCCAACACCCCACCAGATAGCAGAGAAAGCCAGGTAAGGAGGTGGGACTTTCATCTTCACTGGCTGGTAATGAGACCCACTTAATGTGATGATAGTACGTACCATGTGGGAAACCTACTTCCATTCCCATCCAGCAGTCATGAGGCACTCATTACCCTCTCCCCATGGTGGTGTCAAAGGGTGCCTAGTGA
Organism: Cheracebus regulus; assembly: GCA_963574635.1. NCBI lineage: Eukaryota > Metazoa > Chordata > Mammalia > Primates > Pitheciidae > Cheracebus > Cheracebus regulus. The sequence goes on from CAUYQU010042220.1 coordinate 8,869, forward strand.
GAGTTCAGACTTTGACAACTGATCATTCAGCAGCAAGGAGTCCACCCCAATCAAGGAGTGAGCAGCGATCACAGGGTAGCTACAACTCCTACTCCTGTCCAGCAGGCAGAAGAGCACTGTCATTTGTTGGGTATCAACAGAGGCCAAGTGGGGAACCTGAACTTCTATTTCCATATGTGTGACGTCATAATGAGGTGGCAGCACCCTTCTCCTGCCAGAGTATTATCCAAAAAAGTCAATTAAAACAGAAGGTAACAATTAGATACTGTGCCTCACAACATAATACAGAAACGTCTAGGTTTCAATAAAAAATTACTCATTACATGAGGAACTGGGAAAATCTCAACCTAAATGAAAGGACAATTGATAGATGCCAATATCAGGATGGCAGGGAAGCTACAATTGTCTGACAAAGTTCCAAAAGGAGAGAAGAAAAAAGGTAGGGCTGAAATAGTACTTGAAGAAATAATGACTGGAAATTTTCAAATTTAGCCAGAAATGTAAAACTATAGATTTAAGAAGCTGAGTGAATCTCAAACAGGACAAACCCAAGAAAATCCACACCAAGATACATCTGAAATGTAAGCACAAAGAAAAAAATCTGCAAAGCAGTGAGAGAGAAATTGCTGCTTATGTATAGGAAAAAAAAAAAAAAACTCACGTAGAATAACAGTGGATTTCTCATCAGACACCATGAAGAACAGAAGGAAGGAGCACAATACTTCTCAAAAGCTGAGAGAAAAGAACTGGTAAATGAATCACACCCAACAAAAATATGCATCAGAAATGAAAAGGAAATCAATATATCATCAAATGAAGGGAAAGTAAGAGCATTTGTCCCTACCAGACTTATCCTAAAAGAATAGCTAAAGGAAGAGTGCACTAAACATAAAGGAAATGCTAAAAGGGGATACCTTGGAACATCCGAAAAGAAGAACGAACACAGTAAGCAAAAATATGACCAAATACAACAATCTCTGCTTCTCCTTGACTGAAGCAAAAATTATAACACTATTTGATACATTTCTAAACATATGTAGAGAAAATATTTAATGCAATTGTATTATAAATGAAAGAAGAGAAAGGGACATAAATGGACATAAGTTTATTATACTTCATTGAAGCTCATAAAAACACCACCAGGTTATGCTTTTATATGATATAATACTTAGAGCAGCCACTAAAAAGCTATACAAAGAGAAACACTGAAAAACACTATGGATAAATAAAAATGAAATTGAATAAAACCTTTCAGTATCACACAGAAGACAGAGAGAGTAAAAGAAAAAAAAGAAACAAAAAACCAGGAATCACACAAAAAAAAACAAAAAAAAAATGACAGAATTAAGCCCTGACAGATTAATAATTACATTAATATCAATGATCTAAATATATCAACTAAAAGGCATTGATTGAATTAAATGTTCTTTATAAGAAACTCATTTCAAATGTAGATATAGGCAGGTTTAAAGTAAAAGAATAGAAAAATGTATTTTATGCAAACATCAATCAAAGTAAAGCAAGAGGCTCTGTATTAGTATTAAATAAAGTAGACTTCAGAGCAAATAGATTCCCAGAGCTAGAGAGGGGAATTATATAATAATAAAAGGGTAAATCCACCAAGATGACATAAGAATCTTAAGTATCAATGCACCAAATAGCATAGTTGCAAAGTCTGTGAAGCAAAAGCTGATAGAAAAAGGAAGCACAGATAAATCCACAATTACAGTTGGAAACCTCATCATTCCACTACCAACAATTATTAGAACAACTACACAAAAGGGCCAGGTGTGGCAGCTCTGCCTGTAACTCCAGCAGTTTGGGAAGCTGAAGAGGGAGGATCACTTGAGCTCAAGAGTTTGAGACCAGCCTGAACAACAAGGTGAAGCACCATCTGTACAAAAAAAAAATTATATATATATATATGGGAGGAATATATATGGGAGGAATGGGAGGCTGTGGTGGGAGGATGGCTTGTGCCCTGGAGGTTGAGGCTGCATGGAGCCTGAGCATGCGCCTGTATTCCAACCTGGGTGATAGAGCAAGAACCTGCCTCAAAAACAAACAAGCAAACAAAACTGGAGAAAAAATTAGCAAGGATATAGAACTCAACAACACCATAAAACCATCAAAATATAATTGGCATTATCCATGTCCCTGTAAAGGACAGAAACTCATCCTTTTTTGTGGCTGCATAGTATTCCATGGTGTATATGTGCCACATTTTCTTTATCCAGTCTATCATTGATGGGAATTTGGGTTGGTTCCAAGTCTTTGCTATTGTGAACAGTGCCTCAGTGAACATATGTGTGTATGTGTCTTTATAATAGAATGATGTATAATCCTTTGGGCATATACCCAAATGGGATTGCTGGGTCAAATGATATTTATATTTCTAGATCTTTGAGGAATAGCCACACTGTATTCCACATGGTTGAATTACTTTACACATCCACCTACAGTGTAAAAGCATCCTATTTCTCTATGTCCTCTCCAGCATCTGTCTCCTGATTTTTTAATAATCACCATTCTAACTGGCATGAGGTGGTATCTCAATGTGCATTTGATTTGCATTTCTCTAATGACCAGTGATGATGAGGTTTTTTTCATATATTTATTGGCTTCATAAATGTCTTCTTTTGACAAGTGTCTGTTCATATCCTTTGTCCATTTTTTGACAGGGTTGTTTATTTTTTTTCTTGTAAATTTGTTTGAGTTCTCCATAAATTCTGGATATTAGCCCTTTGTCAGATGGGTAGACTGAAAAAAAATTTTCCCATTCTGTTGGCTGCAGGTTCACTCTATTGATAGTTTCTTTTGCTGTGCAGAAGCTCTTGTTTAATTAGATTCCATTTGTCTATTTTGGCTTTTGTTGCCATTGCTTTTGCCAGAAGAGAATGGGAGCCGATATTCAATATTCTAAAAGAAAAGAATTTTCAACCCAGAATTTTGTATCTAGGCAAACTAAGCTTCAAAAGCAAAGGAGAAATAAAATCCTTTACAGGCAAGCAACTACTGAGAGTTTCATCACCACCAGGCCTGCTCTACAAGAAGTCCTGAAGGAAGAGGCACTAAACTTGAAGAGAAGCAACCAGTACCAGCCACTGCAAAAACATACCAAACTGTAAAGACCATCAACTTTATGAACAAACTGCATCAACTAACGGGCAAAACAACCAGCTAGCATCAAAATGGCAGGATCAAATTCACACATAACAATATTAACCTTAAATGTAAATGGGCTAAATGCCCCAATCAAAAGACACAGACTGGCAAAGTGGATAAAAAGTCAAGACCCATCAGTGTGCTGTATCCAGAAAAACCATCTCACATGCAAGGATGCACACAGGCTCAAAATAAAGGGATGGAGGGAGATTTACCAAGCAAATGGAGAGCAAAAAACAAAGCAGGGGTGCAATCCTAGTCTCTGATAAAACAGACTTTAAACCAACAAAGATAAAAAGAGACAAACAAGGGCATTACATAATGGTAAGGGATTGATGCAACAAGAAGAGCTAACTATCCTAAATATATACACACCCAATACAGGAGCACTCAGATACATAAAGTAAGTTCTTAATGACCTACAAAGAGACTTAGACTCCCACACAATAATAGTGGGAGACTTTAACACCCCACTGTCAATACTAGACAGATCAACGAGACACAAAATTAACAAGGATATCCAGGACTTTAACTCAGATCTAAACCAAGTGGACCTAATAGACATCTACAGAACTCTGCACCCCAAAACCACAGAATATGCATTCTTCTCAGCACCACATCATACTTATTCTAAAACTGACCACATGATTGAAAGTAAAACACTCCTCAGCAAATGCAAAAGAGTGGAAATCATAACAAACATTCTTTCAAACCACAGTGCAATCAAATTAGAACTCAGTATTAAGAGATCCACTCAAAAAAGAGACAATGTTTAAAAACAAAAAGAAAGAAAACTATAGACCAATATTTCTCATCAGTATAGACAGGAAATTCTTAACAAAACGTTAGTAAATAGAAGTAAACAATCTATAAAATGATTAAACACCATATTCAAATGAAGTTTATTTCAGAAATGCAAAGCTGGTTAAGTAGTTGAGAGTCAATCCGTATAATCTACCATATGAACAGACTGAAGAAGAAAAATCACATCAGTTAATTCAGAAGTATTTAGCAAAGTTTAACACCAAATTATCATTTTTTAACTCTTATAAATACTGAAATACAGGATAATTTCCCTAACTTGATTTTTTAAAATCTACCAAATTCTACAGCTAACATGATACTTAATGGTGAAAAACTGAATTATTTACCTCCAGACCAAGAGCAAGACAAGGATTTCTGCTCTCAGCATGCTTATCCAATATTGTGATGGAAGTTTTAGTCAATGCACTAAAACAAGAAAAATAAATAAAAGGCATGCAAATTGGAAGGAAGATGTAATGTGAAATAGTATAATCACTCTGGAAAATGGTTTGACAGTTTTTTAAAAAACTAAACATGCAATTACTGTAAGACCTAGCAACTGCACTCCTTGGTATTTATTCCTGGTATTTATTCAAGAGAAATTGAGATTTATGATTATAAAGACATCTATATACAAATGTTTGTGACAGAATTATTAGCATTAGCCAAAAACTGGAAACAACCCAGTCCTTCAACAAGTGACTGATTATAGAAACTATGGTACCTCCATGTCACTGATGAACAATAAAAAGGAATAAACTGTTGATACATATAAGAACAATCTGGACAAATCTCTAGAGAATTATTCCCAGTGAAAAAGTCCATCCCAAAGGTTACGTACTGTGTTTTCCATTCATATACCATTCTTGAAATGATAAAATCATAGAAATAGCAAACATATTAGAGTTACCAGGAGGGGTATGAGGTGGGAGGGAAGTGGATCTGTAAAAGGGCAGCACGAGGGATGTCTGTGAAGAAATAAATGCTCTGTAGTTTGACTATCAGTGTCAATATCATAGTTGGTATATTTACAAGATTTTGCCATTGAGATAAACAAGAAAAAGTTAATATGCAATCTGAGTATTTTTCCCAATTACACATGTATCTATAATTATATCCAAAAAAAATAGTTAAGAATGATTTTTAAATGTAGCCATATACTTTTTATGGAAAATTAAATACATCTGCATACCCATATGTATAATGTAGTGGTCCAGATTATACTCACCAAGCTGTTGACAGTAATTGTCTTTGAGTGTGGTATTTCAAGAGATTTTGCTATTTGCTTTTTAAAATTTTTAAATGTTATATGAGTAATGTGCATAATGCATAAATATATTTTTATTGTAAAATAATATAAGTAGAAATTAAAAGCAAATATTCTGCCAGATAAAATCTCCTTCCAAGGATAATAATTATTAGCCTTTTGGTTTATATCCTTTCAGACACAATTCTGTAATTGCATACAATTTTGTATTATGTATTTGTGAATATATACATATTTTCAGGATCATTTACAATAAATAGAATTATAGCTACCCTTCATAACTTCTTTTCCTCAAAAATATGACTTGATACTATTTCTATGTGTGCAAATACTTGTAACTACTTAACTTTTTTAATCAGAGCATAGTTGTTCATAATTAATCTAATTCATTCCTATGAGTTTAGATTATTTTCTATTTTTGACTGCTATAAATAATGCCACATATGCATTCTTGCAAATCATTTTGCAGATAGAGAAACACTTCTGTAGAACTGATTTTTAGAGATGAAATTTCTAGGGCAAAGGGTTTATTCATTTCAAAACTTGAAAGAAGCTACCAAATTGCCCACTTAAAAAGTAGACAAAAATATATATCTTCCAACTGTGTATAAGAATATCTGTTTCAAAACATACTAACACATAATATTACAATCCAATTTTTATTTTAATTTTAAAACTTTTAATGATGAAAACTTAAAGATAAACTACATTAAGATATTTGTTCATCCCCAACAAGACAAAAAAATTATTGGCTTCTAAACTTCCCTCCTACCCTACTCAAACCACCCCATCGTCTGCCAATGCCTATAATAGAATCATCTGTAGTTTTAACTTTCAGATTGTTTCTACTTTTTAACATATTTATCAATTAATTAGACTTAACAATTAGTGTTGCTAGCATTTTTGATCTGTGTTTTTACTTGTGTCCTTTGCCATTTACTTTACTTCTTTTTGCTTTTACTAGGATTCTCTCAAATAGGGAGGGGCAATGAGTGGAATTGTCTTTGACACATCCAAAAATATCCTTAGTCTTCACTCTTGAATTCTACTTTGGCTGGGAATAGAATTCAAAGTTTATAATCATTTTGTCTCAGAATTCTGTAGACGTTATTCCATTGTTTACTGTAGTCAGTATCGCTTAAAAAAGTTTAATAGCAATCTGATTTTCATTTGTTTGCATGTAAATGTTGTTTATGTATGAAAGTTTTTGGACATTTCTCTTTATCCTTGGAGATTTGAAATTTCACTGATGTCTAGCTGTGGCTGTCTTTCTATACTTCCTGTTTAATACCATATGGTCTTCGAAACCTGGAGACTTATTGATTTCTTGAGCTCTAGTAAATGTTATTTTCTCATTTAATTGATCATTTTCTCCCATTTGTTTTCTCCTTACCTTCCCAGGGCATTTCTATTTAATAGTTATGGGTATTCAGGATCTGCATTTTATTTAGTTTTTTTTTCTCATACTTTCTATAGTAGGCAGAATAAAGCCCAGCCCTTGCCCCCAGTATAGTCACATAACACTATCCAGAGACTGTAAATATGTTAACCTTACACAATAAAAGGAGTTTTGCAGCTGTCACTAAGTTAAGGATCTTGAGATGGGATGATTATCCAGGATTATCTGGGTAGACCCAATGTAAGCAAAAGGATTCTTATGAGAAGGAAATAGGGGTATCAGAGTCAAAGGATATGTGACAACAGAAGCAGAGATCAGAGAGAAAAAGAAGAAAAAGACTGGAAGCTGCTTCACTGCTGGATTCGAAGACAGAGGAAAGGGCCATAGGCCAAGGAATGCAGCTGGCCTCCAGAAGCTGGAAAAGGCGAAAAAAGATTCTCTTCCAGAGTCTCCAGAAGGAACAGAGCCCTGCTAACACCTTGACTGTAAGATTCTGACCTCTAAAACTATAAGATAATAAATTTGGGTTGTTTTAAGCCAGGAAATTTGTGATAATTTGTTACAGCAGCAATACGAAACTAATATAATTTCTAATTAACCCTTTATAATTTTGCATTGCTTCCTATGTGAATGACTCACTTCATCTTTCAGTATACTAACTTGATTTTCAGTTATTTCAGCCTATCAGCCTATCATTTGATATGTCTTATAATGGTTACTTACAAAAACTCCAGCTACATTTTCCTCCCTTTAAGGGACTGGTTTTATGTATGTATGTATGTATTTGAGACAGGGTCTCACTCTGTGGACTAGGCTGAAGTGCAGTGGCATGATATCACAGCTCACTGCAGCATCAATCTCCCTGGTTCAAGCAATCTTCCTACCTCAGTCTCCTGACTGGTGGTGACTGCAGGTACATGCCACCATGCCCAGCATTTCTAGTTTTTTGTAGAGATAGGGTCTCACTCTGTTCAGGCTGACTGTTTGTCTTTTAGGAATGCAATATCCATTGAAATCTGAGAATATCAATTATGCCAATTGTAATTTTCTTATTCTTCCATTAGCTCCACTTCCTCAATATCAGCCTTTCTGTTTTGGGCAGCTCTTCCCTTAAATACATGGTGATTCTTGATTGTTTGCTTAGTTATATTTGAGAATCTCATTCATCTGAGTGATAGTTTTGGTAACTCTAACCTGTTTCTGATGATTGTAGGAGAAAAATCAATAAAAACAAAATTTGCAGAATGGCTATAGCTTACCATTCAAGTCTAGGAAATCCTTTCCACAGATCATGAGGTAATAACAAAAAAGACCAGCACAGCATGAGTACTAACAATCAAAACAGATGCTAGTCTATATGCCATTCTTGCTGAGAAATCATGAGGTGCCTGGCTCCTTCCTTTTCGGGAAGTTATACATATAACTTTGGGCAAATGCTAGCGTTTTCCTTTTTATTTATTTATTTATTGTAGTGGAGTGTGTGTGTGTGTGTGTCTGTGTCTGTGTGTGTGTGTGTGTGTGTGTGTGTGTGTGTGTGTGTCTTTGGGTCTTCCTCTCCTGTTCTTTTAGGCATCTGGAGGTATTTTAGTATTTGTTTCTGTTTGGTGTCCTATTCTAAACCTATAGATGAAAGTAAAGATATATATATTTAAGCTCTTAGCTTATAAAATTGGATTTGCTGCATCCTGCCCAAAATAGTTTATGTAAATATTTTATTTTATTAAAAAACATTTATATAACATAGAGCTGTAGACTGAAGATTTACCATTGTTCCTAATTTCAAAAGAGAATCCCTAGCAGCTCAAGAGGTAACTTCTCTGTCCCAACAGATTCAAGGAGGAACAGCAGCGTGGAAGAGGCCCTTGACAAACACAGGTCAGAGAAACATATTCAGATGTATTCTACAGAGTCACTTTTAAAAAGAGTCTGATGTCAACTTTAAATATAAAGATGTCACTAATAAGTTCTAAAATAAAAAATAATCTTTTGTTCTACAATAATGCAGAAGGAATGTATCACTAATATGTAACAAGTCACAGTGTCTGATTTGAGACAAGTCTCAAAAGTCCAGAATCATAGAACTAGAAGGAACATTAAAGTCAACCAGTTTGACACTCTCCTTTTACAAACGAAGAAACAAAATCTATTAGCATTTAAGTGATTTTCCAAAGTTGCAAAGTCTTTGTCTATAGAATGAGAATGGATACTCCTAAACCACTGTACTTCTTTATGATAAACTGTTTAGTTCTCTTTAGTCTTGCATAAATTAGATATTTCATGGCGCCACCAAAGCAATTTATTTTACTTACAGTGAATTATCTAATTAGCTACTGTATTCTAAAAACACACCGAAGTTTTGTTACACATTCTATCTTCCAAAATTAATGACCAGCCTTTCTAACCTATTTCACTAAGTTATAAAAAGAAAGCATCATTTTATAGAAAATACAGCATAATTACAACTTCTTTCAAAACTGGTTCTCTTCAAATAAAATCTTAAAGCAATAAGAAGAACGTGAACTTTGCAATGTGGGCTGCAGTATTTTACAGCTAAAAAGAACTTCAGTCTTCATGCAGCAGAGAAGAAAAATGAGGCCTGCAGAGGCTGCAGTCCAATCCTCTTATGTTAATGAGATGGGTGACCTTGAGGGAACCATGGAGCTGCACTAGGTTTGCCTTCTCTGAAATTAATTCTCATATTTCATTTGTATTATTACCTAATTTCCTCCATGATTAAGAAAATTTCTTTCAGATTACAGACGTGTGATATTTTCGGCTCAACTAGATAAGCTTATAAAATTAGAAGAGTATTATTATGTTTTTAAGCAGGAAAACAAACAAAAGATTGTATGATGAGATGTATAAAATTGGTTTACAAAGTCATGCTACCATCACACTCAATCCCAGGGCCCAGTGGAATGTCCTCAAATAATCACCTCACATCAATGTGGGCTTATATGGCTTCAGAATCTTAGGATCCACAGCCAATTTATGTTGAAGAGGCACATCATTACAACTGGTATTTTTCCAAACAGGGATTGAAATTTTCACCAAGAATTGCTGCACACACCACCCAGAGTGCTACCAGATTTTCCTAATTGCTAAATGGAAATGATCCCAATTTGGTACTGAAGTATCATTTCAACTTTATATCAAATACTTTAAATTTTTTATTTCACATTGCTTGTTAGCTATATTTTCATAGACTATTAGAAATAATTTATTCTACATAATGTGATGCTTTTCCATTTGACAAACATTTCTCTCCTTTTATTTTCAATTGATGTGAAATTTGCATGACTGATGTTCCTTTCAACTGAAACAGCCCATATATAACTATTGCTATTCCCTGGGGTACAATTACAAGTGTCAAAGCTGCAGCTAGCTTCCTCCTCTTCCTTTCATTTTTGGAAAAAAAAAATCATTGAGTAATCCAGTGGCTTCTGCCAAGACCTATGGAACAAGAATTATGTATTATGCACAAATTCAAGAATGCCTTACAATTTTGTAAAATGAAAACTAAGAAAACTACTAGTTTATTCCACTATCTATATATGTAATGATGATTTTATTAGAATATATAATGATTTAATCCATAGTTATTCATACCTACTGGTACAAGACTTTGAAAGGAAGTCTTTTCAGTAAGCCCATGTGGAAACTTAAGGATGTGATGTCAATTATTTTAAAACACTATATAGTGACAAGTTGCTATCATTAGACATTTTTAAATAGTCAACTTTTAATAAGTCATACATGCTAGTGCTAATCTTTATAATATCTTATATATTTAGAAACTCTAAGATTTATTATTTACATGTGTTATCTTGTTTGAGTCACAAAACAACCCAAATGAGGTAGGTAGTGGTGATGTCTACACAGATGTTACATACGAGGTAATATATGACCACTGTTTGGAGCACAGCATTTTCAATAAATGCTGTCCCAGAATGAGAGTTCAATAAAAAACAGTATGTCTTGTCCTCCAAAATGCTGGTAAGTGACAGAATTGGACCTGGAAATCAAATATTCTGGTTTTCAATCTAATGCTTTCCATGCTGCATGACAGTAACTCTACAGGTAAAGTTAAACTGAGATAATGAAGCACCAACTAGCCATAGTCTCCTACCTGTAAGGGCAAGAGAAGGTTTCAGTTGGCTCTCAGAAGGACCATGCCACATCCTAGAGCTTCACATGGAGAAGGAAGCAAATTCTATTCTCTTCCTATGAGTTGCACAGGCAGCTTCCAGCCTGGTATAGTAGTTAATAGCACAAAATGAACTCCCTCATAACAAACACCCAGGTATCTTGTGGCTCCTTTTTTCCATTATGGAAATTTTCAAATTTTAAAAAGAGCAGAGATGGATCGTACAAAGAGCCTTCGTGAACCGTCAGCCAGCTTCAACAATCGCCAACATTTTACCTATCCATTTTTTTTCAGGCATGCAGCTTTATGATGTCTCAAGACTGTTGTCTATAGTTTCCATGAGGTCAAGAAACAGTGCTACACTGGGAAAGCTGGGAAGGGAGAAATTGCAGTTCTCACACCTCTTATTTCCTGCCCGACCTACACATCAGAGGATAAATTTACCACAGGTCCCAAGAAGCCAAGAACCAAAGAACACATAGAATTAAAAAGGTGGCCTAATACCTCTACTAATTCATATTTGGGTTATTGATTTGCTGATTCCAACTATGATATAAGCTGAAAGTGTCTTCCTCTTAAATATGAATAATTGTCCTGTGAACTCTGCCATTTCTGAATTCCTATACCAGTCTCCTTGCACACGATTCATGTTACTTCTAGTATTCTGCCTTAAATTACATTGATCTCTGAATGTGTCCTTACCTTCCTGTAGTTTAATGGAGATTTTATATTCCTTTTCGCAACTGGAAAGTCAACTTTTACTCAATAAGTGCTTATAGAATAGTTGTTGAATTTATTATAATTGATTTCCAAAGCTTAATCTATATATTCTGAAAGTTTTTAAAAAATTTTCCTGAATTGAGGCAAAATATAATTTGAAACAACAGAGAAGGAAGGTAACGTGAGTAATCAAACAACAACAAAAAAAGTAATTCTACAATTATTAACTCAGGCAAAAATAAATGTCTGCCTCAAATTGCTAATACATGAGTAAACTCATCACTGAAGCTACAGGTGGTTTTTTTTCCTGCTAAACTTTATATTCTTATCATAAAATGATGTTACATAAATAACTAATACTGAAATATAAAGTGAAAGTGGCTTTTGACATACAATCCATGGTCATTTTATTACAGCCATGCTCAGTGTTTAGGGGATCCTTCCATCCAGCTTATGGAATCTCTTTCAACAACACTTTCACTGGTTCTTAAAATACTTCTGAAAGAGGAAAGGCACATTGCCTCCACATTTAGAAACCACAGTAGTGAATCACTGAGGAAAAGTCCCTGCCTGGTTTACAGAGAAAATCAGTGGACACCTGAGGGTTTGAACTGCCAACTTCTGGATCATTCATACAGTAAGTTAATAAACTTTTATTAAATACATACTATGTTCTAGACCAAGCAGTAGGCCTTAGGAATATAAAGATGAATATAACCCGGTTTACACTCAAGGAACCTGCAATATAGTAAAAGGAAATAAACTTGTATAGTAAGTGCAAAAAAGTATTAGTATAAAGGTATAAAGGTTTATAGATGCCATTAATGCAAAAACTGCAATTACTTTTGTGCCAACCTAATATTATAGACATTATAATAAAAATACATACTTATTTTACAGGGAACCTGAAAGTAAGATTAAGCTATCCTCCTGAGGTATAGTAGAGAAAGGGCCTCATCAATTGACTCTTGAAATATGACTGGAATATTAGCCACGGAATCAAGGACAAGTAAGCTCAGTCTCAGTTGTCAATGTCCCACTTTCAGCCCCATTAGCACTGGGAAGTCAGGGCTCTCACTTCTGCTGCTGCTTTCTGTCTCTTATATCTGCTTCCAGAATTGGAATCTGTGGCTTGGGTAAGGAGCACAATTGCAGACTGCCATCAAGACAGTCAGCACACACCAGCCCAGTTGCCAACATGTCTGTATCCCTTTCTTGGTTCCCAGGCCCTTCAGCTCAGAAAGAAACATCAGCCAACTTTTAAGTCCTCATTCAAAGGCAAGACTGTCCCTGATAACATTATAGACAGAAGTCCTTGGAATTAGAGCCTGTTGATGTCAGAGAGAGAAGTGGAGACCTCGGGGTGATAGATCACATAGATGTTTGACCAGTCACCTTACCAATATCACAAGGAGCTGAGGTTTGCCTCTCAAAGGACAGAGATAATTGAGATAGTTACCAAAATAATTACAAAAAAATAATAGCTACTCATTTGTTGTACCTGATACGTACCAGTTGATGTTCAGGAAAGTAAAGTCACTCACAGATCCAATCAGTGGAAGAATGAAAACTGAGTTCATGTCTTTCTGACTCTAAAACTCAATCTCTTTCCATGACGCCACTCCAGTAAAACAAACAAAGTGTAATATAATGATACAGAATTTCACATAGAACATAGAAATTCATCTCATTAGATATGATATACTTTACATGTACTTTGAACTTTTCAACTCCATTCAACACTTTTAAGCAGCTACTGTGAGGCAAGTCTAAATGTTTAGGAAAACAAAACTGAATAAAACAATTTCTACTCTCAGGAAACTAGATTAAAATCCAGTGGAAAGGATAAGGCAAGGACACAAACAGCTCAAAAACAAATGAAAATACTACTATGATTTTAAAAAAATAAATACTACTAGAAAGATATAAAGGTTTCTAGATGCTCAGATGCAGAAACTTCACAGATTACAATGTAATAATAATGTTCATCAAGTACTTACTATATTCCAGCTCTTGATTTAAATACACTGTATTTTGTAGCTCATTTAATTCTACCTGGTCTGAATTGCTATTCTTATAATCTTCATTTCAAAGATGAGGAAACTAAGGCCTGGAGAACAAAAATATCTGGACGAAGGATTCTCATCAGCTAAGAAGCTAAGTTGGAATATTAACCTATGGTAGTATGCTCTTAAAGCCTATGTGCTTACCTGCCCTGCCATGCTGCCCTGATTGGAAGAACCTCCTGGAGCTGGGTTGTCTATTCAAAGCCTGTTTCAAAGAAAGGATGAATATCTGCATTTCTGAGAGGTGGCAAAGACAGGAACTCTTTGCTATGGGTTTATTTCTTTACCACACTAACACTATATCAAAATTCAAATTTGGATTTATTTTCTTGCTTTGCAGAGAAAAAACTCAGGCAGTGGAATATTGAGTGGCTCACTAAAAATCATGCAGTTAGTTAATGCCACACAAAGAAATCAATCTAAGCCTCCCAATTTCATTCTCAGTGTCCTCTGTATTTGATGGCACTATATGTCTCCAGCAGTCCCTGCTCAGTCAACAGCTCATTAAACACTGCTTGCCCTGAAAGGATTATGCAGTTCTTATTTCAAAATACAATTAATTATAAACTAGAAAATTTCCTCTTAACCAATCCATGATGTAAGTGGGAGAAAAAACAGTGCTTTGCATCCCTAAAACATAATTCATTCACTAGCATCAAGACAGTTATCCCATCCCTTCTCAGTCTTTTCTTCACCAGATTAAATGATTGCAATTCCTTTATGCTTTTCTCCCCAACTCTAGTTCTGGAGAGTTTAATTCTTTTGACTGCTTTTTGAAGTCTTTCCAAGGTCCCCACATCTTACTAAAATTATAGCCCCCTAAAGAAAATTGTAATAAAGGTCTGACCAATGATGATTCTAGAAGAATTAACAAGCTTTTTTTTCCCCAAACTATTTTCTTGTTGACAAAATTTGGTAACTTGCCTTAATATATATGTATATATGAAAATGTATATATTGTTGATTCATGTATATTATCAATTACAAGCCTTCTTATTCCATTTTTAAGCCCAGCCTTAAATTATATACTATTTTTATTTTTAATTTTGTCATTCAGATTATAGAGACAGGGTCTTACCATGTTGCTCAGGCTGGTCTTGAACTCCTGGGCTCAAACAGTCCTCCCATCTTTCTCCCAAAATGCTGGGATTACAGGCATGAGCCATTGGTCCCAGCCTGTTTCTTCTTTTTAACACCATTGTCCAAGGACCCGGTGGCCCATGCTGTCAGTGAATCTAGCACATGTGCGTGGCATATACTCAGCCATCAGTCAAATGACTGATAAGCTATTAAATGTGTCTGCCCATCAATCACATTGACATAACTACTCACATAAGTCTAACACATTGTGCTTGTCTACAGATGTGTGGGCTTCTGTCAAATGCCCAAATAGTGTTGAGAATATATAAAACAATAAATAATAGTTCTAACAAGTAGTAGTTAAAAAGTAAATGTCATCCAGACTGGACAGAAAATATCTTTGTTAATAAATGTGAACATGTCTCAAAAGCTTTGCAAAGCTTCCTATTAAATATGATGGATAAATTCATGCTCACTCATGAAACTCTACTAAAATGATAGTAAAATATTACAACAAAAATACAAAAATGCACAAAGACCAAAATAATGGAATAAGAATCTATAGAAAAGCAAGAAAAAGATAAACAAGTGGTTACTGCCTTCATAGACCCAAGAAAGTAGATAGATCCAAGAAGGAAACCATGGCTCCCAGATGGCTCAGGACTTTGTGGCATCCAGATATCTCTGGATGAGAAGGTAGAGGTATAACTGAAATATTTCTGAAAGCAGAAATATTTGTTGAAAATATAAGAAAAAATTAAATCACCAGATCCTCTTCACTACTCCCTTCCACATAAGACTGAGGGATTTTCCTCTGGAAAGTTCTATCAGTCTGAGGCACACCAGGCAGAGGGCATGCTGGTTGTCGGCAGTGAGAATTATGGTATCCAGATAAGAGTCCAATTTCTCCGAGGAAATTGCCCACCCATAAGAAAAAGGCCTACAAATACTTACGTTGGAGGTTCTCCATTGAAATGTTCCAGCTAGGTCACCTGACAATGGAACCCAAATCAACAAGCCCTGTCTACTTACAAAAAACTTTCAGTCAGCCCTTTAATTCTTTACACACAGCCAACATATTTGACCAAGAGCCAAAATTCCTAAGACATTTAAGGAAGGTCTCTAATGTGAAAGACAGAAGTCAAACAAACAAAAATAAGTGATAGAGGAAATACAGACCCCGAACTAATCAAATATCATTAATGTCCTCTGAGAGCTACGAGAAGAATTGATGTTCATGAAATAATATCATGATGATTCTTTTAATTCAGAAAATAGAAAGGAATCCTTGGAAATCAAAAATATGATAACAAATGAAAAACTCAAGAGAGGAGTTGAAGAGTAAATTAGAGGAAAGTTTTCAGAAAGTAAAAAAGACAAAGAAAAGAAAATACAAAAACAAGACAAAAATCAATGACAAGTAGAAGAGAGTCAACATTCAAATAAGAGAAAAAGAAAGAGAAGAATAAAAACAACAGAAGAAAATTATTAATGAAATAATTCAAGAAAATTTCTCAGAAAGATGCTAAGCTGAACCTAGTAAGTTCTTAGTGTAATGCATGAAAAGAAACCCATATTATGACATATTTTTATAAAAGTATCAGACAGGAGACACAATTTTAACAAGTCAAAACTTCACAAAACACTTAGATACCTCTTTTTAAATTAATACATTATTAGCTAGATTAAAGGAATTTCTATTTCAATACTTTAAAAATATTCTACTTATTTAAAGCTTCAAATCACAAAGTTATCAGGTTCTCTTAAACACAGCAAACACTTTCACTGACAAACGCAGATTATCCTGAACTTGCAAAAGTACTAATGTTATAGGCTTGACTTATTTCATCATGTGTATTCTTAGTTGTAAAGTCAAATCACCTAACTAATTTAGGGAGAGAGTATTAGTGTCTGACACAGGCTGAAAGATTATAGACCCTGACATTCTATGAAACAGAGAAATAATGATTCCAGAATTACTATACTCAAGATCATCTATGTTCCAGTTCCAATTTCTTCCAGTATTAATTGGATTCTATTAACCTCATTATTCTCTAATTAGATTCTGGATTTGCTTTGGACATTGCATTGTCCAAGTTTGATATCTCATCAAATCAGATTCTACATTCATTACCACATTTTACTTTCATCTAGATATTATTATCACACAATAAGACACACTCTGTAGTCATTCATGGGAGAAAAAAACATAGCACTAATTTATTTTAGTTTATGAACAAGATTCAAGTCCTGGCTCTGTCAGTTGCTTGCTCTATGACATGGTACAATTTATTCAGCCTCTCTGAATCTGTTTGCTCTCCAATAAAATGAGAAAGAGATAACATAACTAAATGCACTTCACAGAATTTAATTAGCACTTTGGAAGCTATTTTTAAAAAGGTAGAAATAGTTCATATCCCACAAGAAAAGCAGAGAGAAAACAAAAATATAAGTTTTCTTCTCATGTGTCTTTATTTATGGATAGGATACATGGAAAAAAAGTCTTTGTATTGTGAGCAAAATAAGATACAAACTGTAAAATAATGACAATTATTTTTAAAACACATTTCAGAATATCTAAACCCAAATTCTTATTATAGTGTTTTAAGTATCTTTGTAATATTATTATTTTCATAATATTTTGGCTCACTCATTTCAGAATCTGTAATAGTCTTGTCACTATCCACTGTGCTGAGGGCAAACATGATTTTAAAAATAGCCATAAGTCATTTAAATAGAAAGTTATTGATTATTAGCTGTCCGTTAATTGAAGACTGGTTTAAACACTGGGATGATAAGCTCTGAAAAAACAGGATGTGGAAACCATATATTGACATGAAATGATTTCCAAGAGTTTTCTTAATGAAAGAAAGGTGAGACATTGTGCACAGATATATTATTAGTGATGAAGAATACAAGAGAGATAAATGCACATATGTATTTGCTTGTATTTACTTAAAATATTCCTCAAAGTTTATCCAAGAAAGGTAAATTTTGGTAGCTCCTGGGTCAGAGAATCATGTGAATATACTACCATTATAAAAAAATTAAACAAAATTTTTTACAAGTCAAGTAAAATGTGGAGTGTAAAGTGAAAAATCAGACCAGATAAAATTTATAAATGAGACTGTAAAATAATAAATGGGAGTAATTTATTATAAAACTCACAAATTAATTTTTCATGAAACAATTACAATTTTTTTTTTAGGCAAAGGAGTCTCGTTCCATAGCCCAGGCTGGACTGCAGTGGTGTGATCTTTGCTTACTGCAACCTCCATCTCCCAGGTTCAAGTGATTCTCACACCTCAGCCTCCTGAGTAGCTGGAATTACAGACACCCACCACCATGCCTGGCTAATTTTATATTTTAGTACAGACAGAGTTTCACCATTTTGCCGTGCCTGGCCCAAAATTCTTATTTAGAAAAGATTGGATTTCTTTCTTCAATAAACAACACATATTTTTAAGTACACATTCTAGGATTTTTTTTTAAATTATACTTTAAGTTCTGGGATACATGTGCAGAACGTGTAGGTTTGTTACATAGATATGGGTACCATGGTGGTTTGCTGTCATCTACATTAGGTATTTTTTCTCATGCTATCCCTCCCCTGGCCCCCCACCCACAACAGGCTCCAGTATGTAATGTTCATCGCCCTGTGCCCATGTGCTCTCACTGTTCAACTCCCACTTATGAGTGAGAATATGCGGTGTTTGGTTTTCTGTTCCTGTGTTAGTTTGCTGAGAATGATGGTTTCTATCTTCATCCAACTCCCTGAAAAGGACATGAGCTTATTCTTTTTTATGGCTGCATAGTATTCCATGGTGTATATGTGCCACATTTTCTTTATCTGGTCCATCATTGATGGGCATTTGGGTTGGTTCCAAGTCTTTTCTATTGGGAATAGTGCTGCAATAAACATACATGCGCATGTGTCTTTATAGTAAAATGATTTATAATCCTTTTGGTATATACCCAGTAATGGGATTGGTGGGTCAAATGGTATTTCTGGTTCTAGAAACCCTTGAAGAAAACCTAGGCAATATCACTCAGGACATAGGCATGGGCAAAAAATTCATGACTGAAGCACCAAAAGCAATGGCAACAAAAGCCAAAATTGACAAATGGAATTTAATTAAACTAAAGAGTTCTGCATAGCAAAAGAAACTATCACCATAGTAAGCAGGCAACGTAGAGAATGGGAGAAAATTTTTGCAATCCATCCATCTGACAAAGACTAATATCCAGCGTCTACAAAGAAGGTAAACAAATTTACAAGAAAAAAAACAAACAACCCCATCAAAAATTGGGCAAAGGATATGAACAGACACTTCTCAAAAGAAGACATCTATGTGGTCAACAAACATATGAAAAAAAGCTCACCATCACTGGTCATTAATGAAATGCAAATCAAAACCATGATGAGAAATCATCTCATGCCAGTGAGAATGGCAATTATTAAAAAGATAGGAAATATGGGGAGGATGTGGAGAAATAGGAACACTTTTACATAGTTGGTGGGAGTGTATTTTACTTCAACCATTGTGGAAGATAGTATGGCAATTCCTCAAGGATCTAGAACCAGACATACCATTTGACCCAGCAATCCCATTACTGGTTATATACCCAAAGGATTATAAATCATTCTACTATAAAGACACATGCACACATGTGTTTATTGCGGTACTATTCACAATAGCAAAGGCTTATTCTCAAACATGCACACCCATATTTACAGTATTGATACTGGGATCAAGCAAATAAAGTGTGTTATTAGTCTTGTTTAATACTAGAATCTATTATTGTCTTTGAAACAAAATACACAAAGCATTTAAAGACAAAAGTATAAGAATGGTAAATCACTCTTAGTTTCAGGACTGAATGCCCTTTCAAATAGTTAACTGCAAAATGCATAAAACTATGAAACACATAAAAGTGGTATGTAACAAATAGTAAAGCATAATGGAAGTTTAACTGTTAAAAGAATAAAATCTGCTAAATGAATAATAGTAGTAGCCAAGCCGGCTATGATTTCATGCTTTTCCATTGTAAAATGTAGGAATCCATTCACATATAATAATTCCAGAGGGAAAGTTCCACAGTTTTAAGATAGTTGTGGAGTAACAAGTCAACTTCACTAGAATCCTCTTCATTTTAAATACAAACAAAACTTGCTGATTCTGCACATTCCTGAGAAAAGATTAAACCTCTCAAGAATTAGAACTGCTTAGTTATTTGCTTTCCAGCGTGAACTGCTCTATGCCCATGCAAAAGATGCCTATGTAAGAAAGCACAAAATAAGCCTTCATTATCATGAAAGGATACATATTGTATAATAAGAATCAGTCTGCTAACTTGCAGGATGACTGGTGAGCTACATCACATGCTTTTCTAGTTTTCCATATTGCACGCACTCTCTCAGCAAGACAGAATTCGTATATTTTGCAAAAGTTTGTTCCTTTCTTTTCCAGTCTAACAAAAATGAAACTCAACTTACAACCCAACTGGGGAATCTCTCTTAACTTCCCCCTCCTCTCTTAACTTCTATTCCCTATAATAGGGAATATGATTAAGCTATTAATCTTACATTTTCACCTTTCCTATTATGTAATTTTGCAGTTCCTTATAGTAAAGCAGAGTAAATTTCCATGCCTAATGTGACTTACTTTGGCCAGGAGAGTGAGATAGAAGTTATGGTAGCCAGTTGCAAACCTAGATTTCAAGAAGCCATGCATATTTCCAATTTTTCTCTTGTATCTCTTCTATCATTATGAGAACATGTTAGGCCCAGGTGCTGGACATGGCAGGAAAATAATAAGAGAGACATGGAGCACAGCCCCCTCCAGCCAAATGCAGTCATAAAAATGACCCGATCCAAGACCAACAAAATTGTCTGGCTGAGCTCAGCTAAGTTGACTTGAGGATTCATGAAAAATAATAAGATTTAAACTACTGAGTTTTAACATAGCTTGGTATACAGCAATGCATAACTAATATGTTCTGCCAATACTTTGTCATTTTGCCCTTCTGTTTGAATACCCCTCCTCACCATTTTGCAAGTTTATAAGCCATGGGAGTGTGTTGACAATAGAAGTATTTATCCAAACAAGGAGTTCCAGATTTACTTTAGGTTTTAAGACCTCTTGTATGCTCTAAAGAACTCTTTAAGCAGTACATGACAAGGAGCAATCAATTTTTTCTTACCCTACTCTTTAATCCAGTAAATTCATCTCAGTAACATCAAATTATTCAAGGGGAAATGACTGCATATTATCTATTAAATATTTTATATATTCTCAATTCATAAAGCTATATCCTCAGTCTTTGCTAAAACCTTCTACAGTTCAGTTTGTAGGTAGATGGACTTCCTTGAGAAAAACCAAGTAAATATACTTCACAATGGACTTATAGTGGTAATGCACCTAGAAAGACTGGCCAATCACTGAGAACAGGATTGCCAAAAAATGAAAAAATGAAAAGTGAAGGAAAAAAGTGAAAAAAAAAAAAGACAGAAAAAAAAAAACCTGAAAACTTATACTGACCAAGAAAAAAGACAGAAGAATCAAATTACTAAAATCAGGAATGAAAGAGGGGACATCATTACTAATTTTATAGAAACAAAGACTGTAATGAAATAGTATAAAATTATATGTCAATAAATTAGATAACTTAGAGGAAATGAATAAATTCCTAGAAGGATACAAGCTACTAAAAACTCTAAGGAAGAAACAGAATGACCTGAATAGGCCTATAACAAATAAAGAAATTTAATTAGTAATTTTTTTAAAAAAACTTCTCACAAAGAGAAGCTCAACCCTGATGCCTTTACTGATGAATTCTACCAGACATTCAAATAATTAACACTAATTCTTCACAAAGTCATCTAAAAATTAGAAGAGGAGGAAGTAATTCTCAACTTATTGTGTAAGGCCAGTAGTAACTGAGACAAATTCAGATGAAGATATCACCAGTAAAGAAAACTACAGATCAATACATGTCATTAATAAAGATGCAAAATTTTTCAACAAATTACCAGCACATTGAAACTTGCAAGATATTTACCATGACCAAGTAGAATTTTTGCCAGGAATGCAAGGGTTTTTTAACATCAAAAAATCAATACAACATAATATATCTGAGTAAAAAACAAAGACTTCATGATCATCTCCATAAATGCAGAAGAAGCATTTGATAAAGTCTAATAGGGTTTAATAATTAAAAATACATAAAACTCAATTAGGAAATAAAAGAGAACTTTCTCAAACTGAGAAAAACAATCTTTAGCCAGAGCTGACACAGCCAAGGCAGTATTAAGAGGGAAATTCATATTACTAAATGCCCACTCCAAAAAGGTTAGAAAGATCTCAAATTAACTAATTAATTAATCAAATTAATCTAAGATCATGACTGAAAGAATTAGACAGGCAAGAACAAATAAACCACAATGCTAGCTGAAGATAAGAAATAACCAAAATCAGAGATGAACTGAAGGGGATTGAGACATGAAAAACTATTCAAAATATCAATTAATCCAGGCATTAGTTTTTTGAAAAAAATAATAAGATTTTAAAAATTAGCTAGACTAACAAAGAAGAAAAGAGAGAAGATCCAATTAAACATAATTAGAAATGATGAAGGGAATGTTACTACTAACTTCACAGAAATAAAAACAACCATCAGAAAACCTAGAAGACATGAATAAATTCCTGAACACATACATTCTTCCAAGAGTACGCCAGGAAGAAATTATTTCCTAAACAAATCAAAAACAAGTTCCAAAATTAAATCAGTAATAGCCTGCCAACCGAAGAAGTCTAGGACCTGATAAATTCACAGCCTAATTTTACTAGACGTGCAAGGAAGAGTTGGTACCATTTCTATATAAATAATTCCAAAAAATTGAGGAGGGACTCCTCTCCAACTCATTCTATGAGGGATCATCTTGGTATCAAAATCTGGCAGAGACACAACCAAAAGAAGAAAACTTCAGGCCATTATTCTTGATGAACTTCAATCCAGAAATTATCAACAAAACAGTTGCAAACTGAATCTAGCAGCACACTGAAAAGCTACTCCACCATGATCAAGTAGGCTTCATCTCTGGGATGCAAGGTTGGTTCATCATACATGAATTAATAAATGTGATTCATCACATAAACAGAATTAAAGATGAAAACCACATGATTATCTCAACAGATTCAGAAAAAGCTTTCAATAAAATTCAACACTACTTTATGTTAAAAACTCTCAATTAACTAGGTATTGAAGGAGCATACCTTGAAGTAACAAGAGCCATCTATGGCAAACCCTCACCCAACATTATGCTAAATGGGCAAAAGCTAGAAGCATTCCCCTTGAAAGCTGGCACAAGGCTGCCCTCTCTCACCACTTCTATTCAATATAGCCTTGGAAATCCCAGTCAGAGCAACTAGGCAAGAGAAAGAATTTGGCATCCAAATAGGAAGACAGAAAACTATACCATCTCTGTTTGCAGACAACATGATTCTATATCTAGAAGACCCCATAGTCTCAGCCCCAAACTTCTTTCATCTGATAAACAACTTCAGCAAAGTTTCAGGATAAAAAATCCATGTACAAATATCAACAGCATTTCTATACAGCAACAATAGTCAAACTGAGAGCCAAATCAGAAAGGCAATCTCATTAACAATTGCCACAAAAAGAATAGAACACCTAGGAATACAACTAACAAGAGAGATGAAAGATTTTTACAATGAGAATTACAAAATATTGCTCAAAGATATCAGAGAAAACACAAACAAATGGTAAAACATCCCATGCCCATTAATAGTAAGAATCAATATTATTAAAATGGCTATACTGCCCAAAGCAATTTAGAGATTCAATGCTACTCCTAACAAGCTACCAATGACCTTATTCAAAGACCTAGGGAAAAAAACTATTTTAAAATTCATATGGAATCAAAAAGGAGCCTGAATTGCCTATGCAATCCTAAGCAAAATGAACAAAGCTGGCAGCATCATGTTACCTGACTTCAAACTATACTACAAGGCTACAGTAACCCAAACAGCATGGTACTGGTACAAAAACAGGCACATAGACCAATGGAACAGAATAGAGATCCCAGAAGTAAGGCTGCACATCTACAAGTATCTAATCTTCAACAAAGCTGAGAAAAATAAGCAATGGGGAAAAGATTCCTATTCAGTAAATGGTGCGGGGATAACTGGCTACCTACATGCATAAGATTAAAGCTAGTCCCTTCCCTATTCCATATAAAAATAACTCAAGATGGATTAAAAACTTCAACGTAGAACTCAAAATTATAAAAACTCAGAAGATAACCTAGGCAATACCCTCGGGATATAGGAGTACGCAAATATTTCATGACAAAGACACAAAAAGCAATCACAACAAAAGCAAAAATTGATAAGTGGGATCCAATTAAACTTAAGAGCTTCTGCACAGTGAAAGAAACTGTCAACAGAGTAAACAGACAACCTACAGAATGGGAAAAAATATTTGCAAACTATGCATCTGACAAAGGTCTAATATCAAGCATATATAAATAACTTAAACAAATTGACAACAGAGAAAAAACAATTAAAAAGTGGGCAAAGGACATAAACAGACACTTCTCAGAAGAAGACACACATGTGGCCAACAAACATATGAAAATAAGCTCAATATCATTCATCATTAGAGAAATGCAAATCAAAACCACAGTGAGATATCATCTCACACCAGTCAGAATGGCTATTATTAAAAAGTCAAAAAATAACAGATACTGGCAAGGTTGCAGAGAAAAGGGAACACTATACCCAGAGAAATATAAACAATTCTACCATGAAGACTCATGTATGCAAATGTTCATTGCAGCACTATTCAAAATAGAAAAGACAGGGAACCAATCTAATTGCTCATTGATGACAGATTGGGTAAAGAAAATGTCTTACATATAAACCATGAAATACTATGCAGCCATACAAAAGAACAAGATCACGTCGTTTGAGGGAACACGGGTGGAGCTGGAGGCTATTATCCTTAGCAAATGAATGCAGAAACAGAAAGCCAAATGCCACATGTTCTCACTTTTAAGTGGGAACTAAATGATGAGAACTTATTAATGCAAAAAAGGAAACAACAGACACTCAGGTCTACTTGAGGGTGGAGGTTGGGAGGGGGGAGAGGAGCAAAAACGGTAACTATTGGGTCCTGGGCTTAACACCTGAGTGATGAAATGACCTACACAAAAAACTCCTGTGACATGAGTTACCCCTATGTAACAAACCTTCATATGTATTCCAAATCCTAAAATAAAACTTTTTAAAAAGTATCAAAACAAAATCCAGAGCTAACATCATACTAAATGGTAAAAGACAATGTTTTCACCCTATGTTCAGGAATAAGACAAGGATGTCTGTTCTACCACTTCTAGCCAGCACTCTAGGCTAGAAGGTTCTAACCAACCAGGGCAATTCAGCAAAGCAAATAAATTCAGATTTGAAATGAAGATGTAGCACAGCTTGTATACATCATATACAGTGATGACATGATCTTATATATGAATTCTAATGAATTTTTCAAAAAACAATTAGGACCAACCAATAAGTCAGCAAGTTTGTAGGATACAGGATTAAAATATAGAAATCAACTGGATTTCTAAACAATAGCAATGAACAACCCAAAAGTGAAATTAAGAAAATAATTCCACTTATAATGGCATCATAGGAAAAAAAGTCTAAGGAATAAGTTTAACAAAATAACTGTAAAACTTATGTGCTGAAAACTATAAAACACTGCTGATAGATATTAAAAGAAACCTAAACAAATGGAAGGACAGCCCAAGTTCATGTATTAGAAGACTTAACATTGTTAAGACATCAATATTCACCAAACTGGTCTACATATTCAGTGTAATTTCTGCCAAATTTCTACTTGGCTTTTTAATTTTTTTGCAGAAATTGACAAACTGATCCTAAAATTTATATGGAAATTTAAGGTACCCAGAATAGCCAAAAGAAAAACTTGAATTTATTTGTAGGGCACGTACTTACCAATGTCAAAACTTACTGCAAAGCTATAATAATAAACAGATGTAGTCCAAAATAAGGTCAGACAGACGACAGATGTATTGCCAAAATAACGTAGAGCAAGGGAATACACTGAGAGTCCAGAAATAAGACATTACATTTACAGTCCATTGATTTTTCAACAAGGGTACCAAGACAATTCAATGAGGAAAAATATTTCCTTCAAGAAATTATGCTAGAGAACCGTATATTCACATGCAAAAAAGAAAATATTGAACCTCTTCCTAACATCATAAATAAAAATTCACTGAAAAATTTCATAGACCTAAAAGAGCTAAAACTATAAAACTCTTAGAAGACAATTTATAAGTAAATTTTCATAAGTCTGCATTACTGCAGATAGTGGGTTGGCTTCCTGAGCTGCTTGCTGCAGGTTGTGAGTCAGAGTTCTATTTTTATACATAGTCTGGCATTGCCATTTGTATTTCAGATCTCAGAATCAAATGCTAGCTATGGAATTTCCAGGAATTTACTCAATCTTTCTTAGCTCCATTACCTTCATGTGTAAAATTTGGTAGTAGAAGCCTCTCTACTACATAGGACAATAATTTATAGCCCATAAAAATATTTTCTGCACTGACCTGGAAAAAATAAATCCAGTAGTGCTAATATATCAATTATGTGTGAGAAAGATAATGTACTTCTATGCTGAGGACATATGGAAAGAAAAGATAAAGGTGCTTACTTAGCACAGTGCCTGGCACAAAGGGGGCACACCATTGTTAGGTGTTTATCTGTTTTCTTGGTTTTTCTCTCTAGGATCCTTCTTGTCACTCCATTTTGACAGTGTGATACAAAGTGATAGTACACCACTATCCATGGCAAGAGGCATTATATTCCTTGTGACTGCAAGGAGACACTTTTTCCCTACTGGTGCACACAGACTTATTTAAAAACAAAACAAAACTAAACTAAACTAAATAATATTCCTAGCTCCCTAGCTCCCTGAGTGCAAGCAACAAAATCGGTTTCCTCATTCACTCAATCACATCTTTAGGCTTCTATCCCTTTTGTAGATGATTATTAGAAACAAGGGCCGGGCGCTATAATTCATACCCTTAATCCCAGCTCTTTGAGAGGCCAAGGCAGGAGGATCACTTGAGTCTAGAAGTTAGGAGGTTTCAGTTAGCTAGGATCAAGCCACTGCATCCCAACCTGAATGACAGGAGACCCTGTCAAGAAAGAAAGAGAAAAGGAAGGAAGGGAGGGAGGGAGAAGAAAAAATAAAGCTATCAATGTCATATGCAAGTGTTACATATACAATTAAATCGTTTAGCATTGAGGAAAAAGTCACTTTTCTGTTTTGTCTACTAAAAAACACACAAAAAGAATTTGATTGGAAGGATACGTTCTCCATTACAAATCCCATTTGGCACAACTTAGCCCTCAACCCTCTTTTTAAGGACAACATTGTTTACAGAACATGAGCTGAGGTGGTGTGAATGATTTCTTGGTTTCTTTCTTCTCCAAATTAGCACATGTACTCCACACCCATAAGACGGCAACAGTTAAAATGTGAACAAACACAATAGTGGGGCCTGGAAAGAAGTCTTTACGCCACCCCAGAAGAGAATGTGGTGCACATTCCAAGTCTGTGACATCCTGCAAGGGACCAGCCCATTCTCACCCCCAAGATATGGCTCAATTTTGCACAGAAAAATTTTGTATCCCAGATGCTTTCCTATAATCTGGCCAGCAGCTATAAATCTATCAGTTATATAAAAGTAATTGTAGGACATTCAGGGAAATAGGAGTTGTACCCCTTGCCTGTGTATTAGGGTGGCTTCTTAATACAAGAGAAAAAAATCAATGAACTAAGACCCAAAGATTCTAATAAGTTACATGTGGTTAGCATTCCAGTAAAAGTCATAGAAGTATAATAAAGAAAGAATTCTATAAAAGTTTATTATTTTTAATACTTTCTATTAATAGTATGAGTTTTCAGGAGACTGACTAGCCTTTTCAGAATACACTTGTGGCATACAAAATCCTTTTATTCTTTTCATTCATTTATTTATTCATTTAGCAACCATTTGTAAATGTTAATAGGTAAAATATGCAGCATTTAAAATTGCCTCTGAAGTTTTACAGTGGACTGATTACCAATGCAAAAAATATGGAACATTGCAGTCTTTTCTAGGACACTCATTTCTAATCTACTTCTAATTAAGGGATTTAGCAGACAAACAAGCTTGTTACATTTCTCAGAGATTGTTGACATGTTACTAGCACAACTGGAAGTATATTTTTCTGGGACAGTTCAGAGAAGAGTTGAAAGGTCTATAAATTGTTATAGTTATCTAAGCCAAAATATCTTTGAGCTCAAAATGTCTGTCTGTGTAGTGGAATATAGACTAAAATCATTAAAGTTGGAGGTGTCTGGAACTAGCCTAGCCTTGGACAAATATTTTACATAAGAAAAACTATTTTCCCAAAGTCATCTTATTTTTCCACTTGCATATACTAACTTGATTTTTTCTGGCCTTGCTATAAATTCACCTATTCATAGAATTTCATGGAGGAGATATACCTTTTTAATTGCATTATAAGATACCCATCATGATAATTCACTCTGTAAACACGTACATACAACATCAACTATCACCTCAATTTAATTAGTTGAGTATTGATAACCAGTATAAAGAAATGACTCATTAATAAGTTGCTAATGGTTGAATCCACTCACGGCCTAATTTAGACAAAAGCAATCCATAATATGTATTCTCAAGAATACAGTAATAATGGCTAACATTCACTCAAGGCTTGTACTATGTGCCAGGTATTTTGAATGTGGTTTGTATATAGTGTATAATTTAATCCTCACAATAACTAAATGATATTGGTGCAGTTCTTATCCTTGTTTTACATGAAGAAACTAAGGCACAGAGAAATTAAAGGACTTACAATACCACACTAGTGTCAGAGTGTTTTAACCTAAGCATCCTTTATTATTTACCATTCAGTACTCTCTTTCTATGGGAGTTATGATAGCCACTCTTATTGTATTATTTTGCATCATTTCTAATTTATAGGAGGATCCTGTTAATGTGCAAAGACTAAATGTCTAAATTCCTGAGTTTATTCAGGGGCCTGTTTACTGTGGTCAGTACCAGATACAATGTGTAACCAAGTGTTAGTCATTTGGGTGTCAATACAGTTGCTTAGTTCACCATAGAGTACAACCAACTGATTGCATTATCTTTGAAACTTAGTAGCTATAAGCATATTTAAGCCCCTTTATAAAAAAAGAATTTTGATTTAAGCTATAAGCCCCTTTATAAAATCAAAAGAATTAAAACAAATATATATTTTATAAGGTAATTCATTTTTCTCCACTTAAATTCAATCAAAGAAAGAGGTTTTTTTCCCACTAAAATAAAAAATGACGTGTAGCGTGATGGTTGAGAGTCTGGAGTGTCTTAGCTGAATCTTCAGCAACTCCACTGGGTCTTTGGCAAGATACTTAAAAATCTCTGCATTTCAGTTTCTTCATCTTGAAATTAGGAGTTACACACTGGGGGTTAAAGTTGGTGTAAGAATTGAGTTAATAACATAGAGTTCTTAGAATGTCTCATCTGATCCTGATTCCTGAAGAATGTTATATCACTGGTCTTACAAAATGCTTTGATTCCCATTTTCCTTTCTCTTTTTTAGGTGTTCACAACAAGTATAGAAACAATGGCTCCTTTAATAGAGAGAAAAGCAGGAATTGCCAGAATGTATCATTTGTTAAATAAAAAGTGCCATGAATTATTGAAAGTGATTTTCAACTGTAGGTTACAGAAACAGGAATTACAGGGTCTCCTTAAAGGCATGCAAGGTCAATAAAAATGTGCTTAGAGGTATAGAGAATGGAAACGCTAAAAAAATCTTTATAGAAATTTTTGTTGCTCATATTACCAATGTAATGTACCAGCATCTTTTCTAGAGTAGAATCAACTCATGAATACTCTGACATATTATGTTCCCATCTCAACTGACTCATTTAGAACAAAGAGGGAGTTAACAAGCAAGTGTGTATGTGCTCCACTTTATTCACTATCAAAAATATTATAGTATGTTATAACAGTGTTAAATAGTAAGCTCACCCAATGACTTACATATTTGCATGGAAGATTTCAATTTCAACAGGAAAATGGAAAGAAATATCAGAAATGGGAGAGATATTTATCATAAAAACAATTTAAACAACAACAGCAACAAATTCACTGTACAAAGAAAGCCAGCATAACATTCCAGCTTCCTCTGTTCCCTGGGTTGCTAGTCTATCCAACACAGATGGAGGCTAGTGGCCACACAAGTCTCCAGTGTGGTCTGTTGAGTACAAGGGCACTCATTTACCTCAGTTCCCCTACCGTAAAGAATTCAGCAATCATTTGTGGTAATGGGGCTAAGTATGCTATTGATTTGACCACAGACTCTTCTAACATCCCTTTCCCCTTCACTCTTGGCTCACCCAGTTCTTGTTCTTGACCACATCAGAAGTTTTGGCTGCTCACACTCAGTATACATTCCTTGAAGAAGGAGAGAAAACTCAAAGATATGTTCAAACCAAGATTATGCTAGTCATGGTGTCCTAGATTAACAATATATATACAACCAAAGGAATATTAGAACGTTGATGTTATTTTAAATTAGAACTTGATAAAAAAAACTTAACATGGAAAAATAAGTATTTGAATTGATTAAATGTGGAATTATCTTTAGCACACTTGACTTTGCAATGTTTCCCTGGATAAGAACAATTCTTTCCTTTCCTTTGCTCTGGAGACCTCACTCCACTGGGAAGAAAACCTGCCATTCCATGCTTATGAATTTCTAAATTAAACACATTACTTATCTAGCCCCAAACAAACAATGCTCTCACAGGCTAAATAATTACACAACTCCTGAGCACCTTTTATTTTACCTAGGTTCCACTTCCATCTGGCAAACTCCCTATGTGTTATTTAAGACATGGCCAAAATGCTCCATTTTTTCCCTTCTCATCCTGAGGCAACTGATTCCTTTACCTTTGTACATGCCTCTGTTAACACTCACATCAGATTGTCCTGTGGCTTCTAGTTTATATGTCTATTTCCCTTATTGTATAATTGGTATCTTGAAGTCAGGAAGCATATCTTACTCAACCATGTAATCCTGTAGTTTGGACATATATATAATTACTGAGTAACTACAGTAGAACAAATGAATGAAGAAATCAGTAAATGGTTATGTCTTTATGTCAATGTTCTAATGGGTTTTTTTGGGAAAAGAGTGGGAAAAAGAAGTTGTACAACCTAATATAGCATCTAGCAAATGAGTTAAATACAGACTTTGGATTTAGAGCAGGCACTGGAAAAATCAAGCTAAGTCCTAATAATTGCAGGTATTTTTCCAACCACCAAGAGAGTAAAAGAGACACTAAGATAAGTTATCTGTTCTTATTGCTCATCTGTAAAGCATGCATGAATGCAGAAGGGGAAAACCCTGAGTACCACAAGAAGTTGAGGGGGGTTGCAAATGAATGACCTGTATGTTCTGGAAACACTAATCCACCACTGAGAATATTACTTGACACAGTAATGCAGTGCCCCACATGAATTTCTCTTTCCATGCTAAGTTTTCAAGCAGAAAACAAGAGGCATATGACAAGAAGAGGAAAATATAAACTAATAGAGTATTCTATATCTCCCCACATGGCTTGGATCATTCTGATCACATAGGAGGAGCTCATTGAATGTTGATTCATCCTCTGGGTACTTCCTGCCTTCCAGGCCTAAACTGCATAAAATGCTTATTGTCTGTCCTTTTTACCCAATGCAAAACATGTCTCCCCCTTGCTACCTGTCAACAGAAGAAATCTCACTCATGGAAGGTCATTTCCAATGTGGAGGAAACAGCCAAAAGTCCTACACATCAATGGATGGGCTCAAGTTTGAAGTCTCAAAAAAAAAAATGCCTATAAGCAAAGAGGTTAAAAGTTAATTCAGTTTCTCAGTCTTGGAGATGGGGCCCATTCAGAACCCTTTCCTATACAACAGAGACTCATCTGAGAATACTAAATAGATCTTAGAAGTTTTATCAGACTTTCTACTCAGAAGCACAAATCTTCCAGATTTCAGAACACTCTCCCCAAACTAACTCACCTTCAGATTCATGCAAATACAAGGGCCCATTAACACTAATGTTCTGAGGCCTGATGAGATTCTATTTTCATTAGAAATTCTAGCAAAAAGGTCATTAGGAAAGTATGGTATAATTTTATAAAAAATTGAAAAACATCATCTTTATTGTATTTCTAATACATATTCAACTTTAGAGAATGCATACTTCCTAAGCTTAAGAAATATTCTCACAAAGTATCTGTTTTCTAAGCCTAAAAAATATTTATAGAAATTAGTTCAAGAGCTCTATTACGCACAGTGACTATGGTTAATAACAATATATTGTATTCTAGCCAGGCATAGTGACTCACACCTGTAATCCCAGCCCTTTGGGAAACAGAGGCAAGTGAATCACCTGAGGCCAAAAGTTCGAGATCAGCCTAGCCAACATAGCAAAACACCGTCTCTACTAATAATGCAAAAATTGGCCAGGAGTGGTAGTGCATGCCTGAGGTCCCAACTACTCGGGAGGCTGAGCTGGGAGAATCCTTGAACCTGGAAGGCAGAGGTTGCAGTGAGCTGAGATCATGCCACTGCACTCCAGCCTGAGTGACAGAGCAAGACTCTGTCTCAAAAAATATATTTTTTGCTTAATAATATATATATATATTTTTAGAATACTATATATATACATACACACACACACACACACACACACACAGTATTATAACATAAATCTTTCAGATTTCAGAATACTCCTCCCAAACTAACCTTCAGATTCACACATATTCAGAATACCCTCTATATATAGTATTTTCAAAATTTTCTGAAAGTTTTAAGTTTTCTCACCATAAAAAATGATAAGTATGTGAAATAATGCATATGTTCATTAGCTCAATTCAACCTTTCTGCATGTATATATTTCAGTACAATATGCTGTGGATAAGTATATATAATTTTTATTTTTCAATTTTTAAAAATGAAAATAACATATAGAATTAACCCAACGTCTTTTTTTAAAAAATGTTTGTATCATTTCAGAATAAAAGTCTAGAATGAGAATTACTTAAGTATGAAAGCTCTAAAGGACCAATCATTAAGGCTTAGATATAAATATACAGGTAGAAAGGGTCATCACCATTAGGAGTGTATGATGAATTGATGACTTCTTCTTTGTGGAACAAAGAGGAGAATTAATTAATTATATATCTACAGGATATCTGTATCTCAGGGTAGATAATCTGAAAAGCTAAAAATATATTTCTCACACACTTTCAGAAAGGCCTTCCAGGAAGACAGAGTGATTTATCAATCAGTAAAACAGAAGAATGAGCTACGTAAGTATAGCCCAGGGTTCAATCCTTG
The DNA here is from genome assembly GCA_963574635.1 of Cheracebus regulus. Classification (NCBI taxonomy): domain Eukaryota; kingdom Metazoa; phylum Chordata; class Mammalia; order Primates; family Pitheciidae; genus Cheracebus; species Cheracebus regulus. The sequence continues at coordinate 42,043 of CAUYQU010042220.1, forward strand.
TTCACCTTTAGACCACATGGCCTGTAGAATAGGTACATATTCTTACTTCTCTTGCAGTAAGCTACTGAGCCAGGCTGTGCCCTGCAAGGGGAGGGCCAAGGGATTCCTGCTTCACTCTCTACAAGTAGGTAAAAAAGTTAATCCTGTTCTGTTGGAACAATTGTGTTCTCAGGCTGCATCTTCTAATCCAGCCTTATTATAACATTGCTGATATGTCGATCTCCATCTGCCTCCTATATCTACTATTCCATTGGCTCAGAACCCACATTGGAAACAGACATGATTATTGCTCTCTAAACCCCAACAACCACCAATGTTTAAGGAAGAAGATATAGGGAAAAAATGGTCTACAAAGTAGTGTAAATGAAAACCAAGAGAGTAGAGTTCCAAAGAGGGGCTGGTTAACCATTAAGGACCATTTCAGCAAAGATGACAAATGTTCAGTTTCTGTGCAAGGGAATGTGTAAGGTCAGACCAAAGTTAGTTTTGGTAAAGGTATCAGCTAACCAGCATCCAGTTACTAGATTCCAGTCAAGATAGAGAATGCAAAGGCAAGTGCTCTGAAGTAAGATGGCAGGAGTATAAGATAGCTCCTGATTATTATCATGTTGGAGGGTGGTCTACAGAACTGACCCCTGGCCACTTTTTATTTAGCCAGTCCAAGCAAGTGGGTTCCTGCAACTGCTCACTAACACATAAACACATAGTGGACTCAGATCCTCAGCTGTGCTAAGAATAGCATGGTAAGTGAGGGCTGTTGCTAATGACATAGTGCAAGCCAACCTGTGCACAAGAACAAGATGAAAAGAACAACAAGAAAAGATGAAAGTAGGTAAGAATGTGGCTTTCAAATCAATATTGTACAGAGGAATCATATGGCTCTGAGTAACTTTTGCTGTCTTCCTTTTATAGTTCTTTATATGAGAAACAGGGCCCTTCTCTGGTTAGAAAACTCATTCCTTATTACAAAAATGACTAGTATTGATGGAACCTTCCTATGAGTTCATAAATGGCTAATATGAAGCTTTGGTGTGTATGTATTTATATAGAATACATTTGAAGTAGCCTCACTGATTACAAAAAATTAAGGCCAAAATACAAAAGAAAGTTTCTCCTTTCCAGCATTCTGGGAAGAGATTACACATAAGTTTGCTAATAAGGAACAGTACTTCCAGAAGGTACAGTTGTGTGGCAATTAGGAGAATAGCCACTTAGAAAGAAGAAGCTTATGGGAATATGAAGAGGAACAAGTAGGAGAACAAAGCTGACAGAGGAGACTACATTTTCATCACTGAACAAAGGAAACACATGTCAGTTTTGGTTGAACCAGCTAGTGATTAAGATTCCAATGTGAGTTAACCCTAGAGTCAAGTTTGATAAGGTCACTGTGTTGTCAACCCCACAGCACCTGAGAAAGAGCAAGGAGCAACTAAGTACTAGATGGATATGCAGTCTTTGTGTAAGCTCAATAACAATAGATCTAAGTCTAATTGCACAATAAATCAAGGATTGGGCTTTTTTTTGGAGGGAAAATGGCATAAATCTTTGCCGTCTAGATGGATTGAACCTAGAAGCTTCTTAGAAAAAAAATCTCTTAGTTCAGAAATAGAGCGAATGGTCTCAACTTTTGAAGACATCTGAACAAAAGTGGCATTTTATTAGCAATTCCTATTCTAAATTCCCAATAATAGCAGAAAAAAACTAATTTGAATTAGGTACTTGAACCTATAATGCTTATTACTTGATAGATTGTATGGGAAAAAACTAAGTAGAACAATATCTAAGAACCTAAAGATTTTTAGTAATGTAAGTGATAATGTTGAATTAAAAATTGATCAGATTCAATTATCATATTCTATAAACATTATCCTTCTTTGCAGTCATAGCATATTTAAAACTATCAGGTAGTTGGCCAAAACAATTACCTAACTAAATTCAAAAGGGTAAAAATTACACAGACTTTATTGTGTGATCACATTATTTAAAAAATAAACAGAACTAAAAATAAATAAAGCCTAAAGATTACACCAAAGGTTTAAGAAACAAGCTTCCAAACACTTGAAATAAAACTGGGAACAATACCATGCAGTGACTCCAAAGAAAACAAACACTTATAAATCTCACCATATACCCTGTATGCTGAAAACCATAAAATGCTAATGAAAGAAAGATCTTCATCATGAATTAGATGTTTTAGTACACAATACTTTAACACATACATAACAAAGATGTTAGTTCTCCTTTAACTGATACATAAGTTCAATGCAATTTCTATGAAAAATTTACCTTAAAATTTGTATGAAAAGACAAAGAAACAAGAATAGGCTAAGTATTTTGAAAATGAAGAATAAAGAGGGAGAGATCACACTGCCTGATTTCAAGGCCTACTATATACCTATATTAATTAAAACAATTAGCTAAGACAATTAAGAGGGGAAACATGATAAGAGGTCATAAGAGTGTTAGCCAGCAGGCCTCAACAGAAGCTGTAAAGGGCATTCATGGTTTGGCTTTGTCTCTAGTGCCCTTGCCATTTAAAAAAAATAATAATAATGTGCCCGAGGAAGACAATGGTCCCAGAATGAGGGCTGTTGAATAGCGACAAAGCCACATTGCAGCATGCAGCAGAGCTGCCTCAGCTGACCTGCAAACCTGTAAATGAAGAAACAAATGTGTGATATTGAGCTACAGAAATTTGGGGGATCATTTTTTATGCAGTGGCATTGAAGTGGGAATCTGGCTAATTTAGAGAGTAGCCAGGGACAAGACCATATAAAATCTGGCCACAAATGTTGGATTTTAACCTAAATTAGGTCTGAAGCCATTAGAAGTTTTTGAGCAAAGGAATGACATGATACAACTTACATTATAAAAGCATGATTCTGCTGCTGGTGGAGAATAAAGTGTGGGATGGAAAGGTGGGAACAGGGAACTCACTTTAAATTTAAATGACTTCAATTGACTAACTTAAATCAGTCAAAATATATTAGTGAATAATAGAGATAGTGGTGGAGATAGTCAGAAAAAGATTCTGGGAACAGCTTGAAGCATGAAGGGAGCAGAATTTGGTAACAGATTGCATGTAGATGGTCAAAAAAATGTAATCAGCTTAGATGGCCCAGACTATAGGAGAAGCAGAAGTGTGGCAAAATCAACAATTTAGTTCTGGACATTTTATTTCTTCTAGATTAATGTCCAAAAACTATGAAATTAGTTTTGAAATGAGCATCAGCCAACGCCAATAAAATAAATGATAAAACATTGTTTTAAAAATCACAGTTCTGCCAAGCTGAATGAAACTCATGAAAGATCATTATCAACTTTGTTATTAGCTAATTTAAAAAATTTAGAAGAGGTGGGAGGTATTTAAGTCCCTCAAATACAAAAGTTATTTACAGGGGGCTATTTAATTTAGATGACCCTAAATGAGTACATGTTTTTATCATTACAATAAAAAAATGTATTTCCAGCAAACATCACTTACTTATATGGTTCTAGTCAAAAGAGTTGTGAAGATATATTTGGATTTCTTCCTAGACGGAAAGAGGCAGGCACAGCTGTATGCAATTGTGCTTATCAAAAAGGTTCCCACTTTCTCATTCTAGATGCAGAATTCTAGGGCTGCCTTTCTTTAAATACATCATTTAAAAGAAAGTTATGAATGTCAGAAAGGCAATATTGTGACTAACATCGCAAAGCGTCTGATATAGTTTGGCTGTGTCTCATCTTGAATTGTAGTTTCCATAATCCCCATATCTCATGGGAGGGATCCAGTGGAGGGTAATTGAATCATGGGGACAGTTATCCCCATGCTGCTGTGCTGATGATAGTGAGTGAATCTCATGAGATCTGATAATTTTATAAGGGGCTTTTCCCCCTTTGCTTGGCACTTCTTCTCTCTCTTGCCACCATGAGAAGAAAAATATTTTTGCTTTTGCTTTTTCTTCTTTTTAACCTCATCCCACTCATATTTGCTTTTTTTTCACCATGATTGTAAGTTTCCGGAGGCCTCCCCAGTCATGTGGAACTGTGAATCAATTAAACCCCTTTCCTTTATAAATTACCCAGTCTCAAGAAGCTTTTTTATAGCAGCATAAAAACAAACTAATACAGTAAATTGGTACCAGAAGTGGGGTGCTGTTATAAGGATACCCAAAAATATGGAAGCAACTTTAGAACTAGGTAACAGGCTGAGTTTGGAACAATTTGGAGGGCTCAGAAGAAGAGAGGAAAATGTGAAAAAGTTTAGAACTTCCTAGAGACTTGTTGAATGGCTTTACCAAAATGCTAATAGAGATATGAACAATGAAGTCCAGGCTGAGGTGGGCTCTCAGATGGAGATAAGGAACTTGTTGGGAAGTGGAATAAAGTTGATTTCTTGCTATGTTTTAGCAAAGAGACTGGCAGCATTTGCCCCTGCCCTAGAGATCTGTGGATCTTTGAACAGATGGAATAAATTTCTAAGCAGCCAAACATTTAAGAGGAAGCAGAGCATAAAAGTTTAGAAAATGTGTAGCCTGACAACGCAATAGAACAGAAAAACTGATTTTCTGAGTAGAGAGTCAAGCCTGCTGCAAATATTTGCGTAAGTAATAAGGAGACATATGTTAATCACCAAGGCAATGTGGAAAATGTCTCCAGGGCATGTCAGAGACCCTCACAGCAGCCCCTCCCATTACAGGCTTGGAAGTATAAAAAGGGAAAATTATTTTGTGGGCTGGACCTAGTGCTCCTCTTCTCTATGCAGCCTCTGGACATGGTGCCCTCCATCCCAGCTGTTCCAGGTCTAGCCATGGCTAAAAGGGGCCAACATACAGCTCAGGCAGTTGCCTCAGAGGATGCAAACCTCAAGCCTTTGCAGCTTCCATGTGGTATTGGGCCAATGGGTATACATAAGTCAAGAATTAAGGTTTGGGAACCTCCACCGAGATTTCAGAGGATATATAGAAACACCTGGAGGTCCAGGCAGAAGTTTGGTGCAGGGGTGGAGCTCTCATGGAGAACTTCTGCTAGGGCAGTGGGGAAGGAAAATTTGGGGTTGGAGGTCTCACAAAGAGTCCCCACTGGGGCACTGCCTAGTGGAGCTGTGAGAAGATGGTCATCATCCTCCAGACCCCGCAATGGTAGATCCACTGACAGCTTCTACCATGCACCTGGAAAAGCTGTAGGTACGCAGTGTCAGCCTGTAAAAGCAGCCAGAATGGGGGCTCTACCCTGTGAGGCCACAGGGCAGAGTTGTCAAGGCCATAGGAGTGCACCTCTCACATTACTGTGATCTGGATGTGAGACATGGAGTCAAAAGAGATCATTTTTGAATGCTAAGGTTTAATAATTGTCCTATTGGATTTTGGACTTGCATGGGGCCTGCAGCCTCTTTGTTTTGGATAACTACTCCCTTTTGGAATGGGTGTATTTACCCAATACCTGTAATCCCATTGTACCTGGGAAGTAATCAACTTGCTATTATTGATTTTAAGGCTCATAGGATAAAGGAACTTGCCTTGTCTCAGATAAGACTTTGGACTTTAACCTTTGGGTTAATGCTCAAATGAGTTATGAGACTGGGCAACGGTTTGGAAGGCATGATTATGTTTTGAAATGGGAGGACATAAAATTTGGCAGGGGCCAGGGGTGGAATGACATGCTTTGGTGATGTTCCCACTCAAATCTCATCTTGAATTGTAGTTTCCATAATACTCATGTGTCATAGGAAGGACCCCGTGGGAGGTAATTGAATCATGGTGGCAGTTACCCCCATGCTGCTATTCTTGTGATAGTGAGTGATGGTATAATACCATCAGACCACGAGGTATGATGGTTTTATAAGGGGTTTTCCCCCCTCTTGCTCAGCATATAGAAAGACTACTAACCAGACTAATTTTTTTTAAAAAAGAGAGGGAGAGAAGAATCAAATAGAAACAATAAAAAATGATAAAGAGGGTATCAACACTGATCCCACAGAAATACAAACTACCATCAGAGAATACTATAAACACCTTTATGCAAATAAACTAGAAAATCTAGAAGAATGGATAAATTCCTGGACACATACATGATCCCAAGACTAAACTAGGAAGAAGTCAAATCCCTGAATAGACCAATAAGAAGTTCTGAAATTGAGGCAGGAATTAATAGCCTACCAACCAAAATAAGACCATGACCAGACAGAGTCACAGCCAAATTCTATCAGAGGTACAGAGAGGAGCTGGTACCATTCCTTCTGAAATTATTGGAACTACTGGGATTGTCTGGAAACAATCGAAAAAGAGGGACTCCTTCCTGACTCATTTTTTGAGGCCAGCATCATCTTGATACCAAAACCTGGCAGAGACACAACAAAAAAAAAATTTCAGGCCAATATCCATGATGAACATCAATGAGAAAATCCTCAATAAAATACCAGCAAATTGAATCCAGCAGCACATTATAAAGCTTATCCACCATGATCAAGCTGGCTTCATTCCTGGAATGTATGGCTGGTTCAACATACACAAATCAATAAACATAATTCAGCACATAAACAGAACCAATGACAAAAACCACATGATTATCTCAATAGATGCAGAAAAGGCCACTGATAAAATTCAACCCCATTTCATTCTAAAAACTCAATAAACTAGATATTGATAGAATGTATCTTAAAATAATAAGAGCTACTTATGACAAACACACAGGCAATAGTATACTGAATGGGCAAAAGCTGGAAGCATTCCCTTTGAAAACCAGCACAAGACAAGGATGCCCTCTGTCACCACTCCTATTGAACACAGTACTGGAAATTCTGGCCCGGGAAATCAGGCAAGAGAAAGAAATAAAGTGCATTCAAATAGGAAGAGAGAACATCAAATTGTCTCTGTTTACAGATGACATAATTGCATATTTAGGAAAACCCATCATTTCAGCCCAAAATCTCCTTAAGCTGATAAGCAACTTCAGCAAAGTCTCAGGATACAAAATCAATATGCAAAAATCACAAGCATTCTCATACACCGATAGACAGGGGGTCAAATCATGAGTGAACTCCCTTTCACAATTGCTACAAAGAGAATAAAATCCCTGATTCCTGGAATCAACTTATCAGGGATATGAAGGACCTCTTCAAAGAGAACTATAAATCACTGCTCAAGGAAATAAGAGAGGACACAAACAAATAGAAAAACATTCCATGCTCATGGATAGGCAGAATCAATATCATGAGAATGGCCATACTCCCCAAAGTGATTTATAGATTCAGTGCTATCCCCATCAAGCTACTATTGACTTTCTTCATAGAATTAGAAAAAAACTACTTTAAATTTTATATGGAACCAAAAAAGAGCCTGTATAGTCAAGACAATTCTAAGCAAAAAGAACAAAGCTGGAGGCATCACACTACTTGATTTCAAACTATACTACAAGGCTACAGTAACCAAAACAGCATGGTACTGATACCAAAACAGATATATAGACCAATGGAATAGAACAGAGGCCTCAGAAATAACACCACACAACTATCTGATCTTTGACAAACCTGACAAAAACAAGCAATAGGGAAAGGATTCCTTATTTAAAAAATGGTTTTGGGAAAACTGGCTAGCAATATGTAGAATTCCAAAACTGGATCCCTTCCTTGCATCTTATACAAAAATTAACTCAAGATGGATTAGAGACTTAAATGTAAGACTTAAAACCAAAGAAACTCTAGAAGAAAAGCTACACAATAGCATTCAGGACATAGGCTTGGGCAAAGACTTCATGACTAAAGCACCAAAAGCAATTGCAGCAAAAGCCAAAATTGATGGATGGGATCTTATTACACTAAAGAGATCTACACAGAAAAACAAAAAAACAAAAAAACAACAACAAAAAACACTATTAGAGTGAACAGGCAACCTACAGAACGAGAGAAAATTTTCACCATCTACCATCTGACAAAAGGCTAATATCCAGAATCTTAAACAAATTTACAAGAAAAAACAAAAAAACCCATCAAAAAGTGGGCAAAGGATATGAACAGACACTTCTCAGAAGACATTTATGTGGCCAACAAACATACAAAAAAAAAGCTGATTATCACTGGTCATTAGAGAAATGCAAATCAAAACCACAATGAGATACCATCTCATGCCACTTAGCACGGCGATCACCAGAACGTCAGGAAACAACAGATGCTGGAGAAGACATAGAGAAATAGGAGCATATTTACACTCTTTGTGGGAGTGTAAATTAGTTCAACCATTTTGAAAGACAGTGTGGTGATTCTTTAAGGATCTAGAACTACCATTTGACCCAGCAATCCTACTTCTGGGTCTAAACCCAAAGGATTATAAATCATTCTGCTACAATGACACGTGCACATGTATATTTCTTGCAACACTATTCACAATACCAAAGACTTGGAACAAACACAAATGTCCATCAATAATAGACTGGATAAAGAAAATGTGGCACATATACACCATGGAATACTATGCAGACACAAAAAAGGATGAGTTCCTGTCCTTTGCAGGGACATGGATGAAGTTGGGAACCATCATTCTCAGCAAACTAACACAAGAACAGAAAACCAAACACTGCATGTTCTCATTCATAAGTGGGAGCTGAACAATGAGAACATATGGGCAAAGGGAGGAGAACAGCACACACTGGGGCCTGTCAGGATGTGGGGGACAAGGGGAGGGACAGCATTAGGAGAAATATCTAATGTAGATGATGGGTTGATGGCTGCAGTAAAACACCATGGCACATGTATACCTATATAACAACTTGCACGTTCTACACTTGTATCTCAGAACTTAAAGTATATATATAATAAAAAGAAATGATCAAAAAAACTTCTTTTCTTAATAAATTACTAAGTCCCTGGAAGTTCTTCATAGCTGCATGAGAATGAAGTAATACAGCATCTATTGTAAACAGTGATAATGTATTTGTAATCAACTATGGTTTTTGGAAGTTTAAACTCATTATCCCTAAACAGTGTAAGAGTCCAATGCCTCAATAACAGCCAGTTGACAAGGAAGAATATTTTGGAGGAAAAAATTGTTATGGCACAAATTTTTAATCTGTGGTCCATGAAATAACCTTACCAAGAATAAAAATATTTCTTATTTTGCTGTTATTTTGAAAATTGTGAAAAAAATCTTTTAAAGTAAAATTATAATGTTTATTCCAAATACATATAGGGACCTGAGTATGCTGATATACATAACAAGAAAATGATTTTGCAGAGAGGTTAGGAACTCAGTTTAAGAGCCAGACTACCTAGATTAGAATATGACCTCACTATCTATATGATTTTGACAAATTACTTTATTTCTGTGTCTCAATTTCCTCATCTGTAAAATGGAAATAACAATAGTATCTAACCTATAGTGTTGAACCTAACACAGAGTAAGAACCCCCAAAATATTAGATGCTATTGTTATAATGATGATGATGATAATCATTAGCCCTGACTAAAAATAGGGAGGAAGAGATGGAGGGAAAGAGGGAAGGAAGGGAGGTTTATGTATCCTCTGGTTTATGTGCAGCACCTAACTTGATGAAACATGTAAGTTTGGTGGTCCTATGTGCTAAGGTTATTCCCAACAGAGGTACTTAGCAAAAGAAGCTAACAGTTATCCATTATGTTCATCCTGAAGATATATAGGACCCAGTGAATTTTCATTACAAATATGAGGCTGTTTTACAGAAATATTAATTTGACTCCAACATCCAAAGCTTGTCTTGAAGCAACCTACAAGGCTACCGATTATACTGAGAGGTTAATTGACCAATTTACTTTCATAGCAGGATTAGAGAGACTGTTGACACACATGCCATACAAATTGTTGCACTGATTTGTGGACCAAAGAACTGAAATCAAAAGTATGTCACTGTAAAATACTGTTATCCAATCACTGACATTTCTCCTAATGTCTTGAATCATATCACGGTAGAAAACTCATTTCCCTTCAGCACTCAAGCAGATAAAACTGTTTACATCTTTAAGGACAAATGAGCTCTTGTAGAAATTCCTATTTTGTGAGCCCATTTTAGAAACTCCAAGAGCTGTCAACATTGTTTCTTTGCCAAGCAAAACTTAAGCTTGAAAGAAAATTCTGGTATTTTGTGCAAAACAGAGCACCTGTGATGCTTGGCAATACATCTAGTTTTGTTGCTTTGATGAAGAAAGAAGCAGCCCATGACACTGGAATGCATTGCTATACAAATTGGCTTGCATTGGTACCAAAGACTTGGCCAACAACACTCAAAGAAATGTTTTCTGCTGCTGTAAAAGTTGTCAACTTCATCAGAGCTTGATATTTGGATCAACAACTTTTTGTGAAATTTTTTCAAAAAGTGGAATAAGAGTAAAATTTTATTCTTTTTTTGCCTGTGAACACTCACTGGCATTCCAGACAACAAGTCAATGCATTCAAGTAAATTTCACAGGTAAATTAAAAAAAACAAAAACTCAGAACAATTTGAAAGAGAGATACTCATTCATTGCTTCATTTAACTTGGCAAGTATTTTTGGCCATGTGCATAAGGTAAATCTTCTGATCCAAAGCCTTGCTCCTGAAAAATCACAAGCAATTTTTTTTTTACCAAGATGCCAATGGAAGTGCTGCCCAAGATGATGTTAAAACGGACTAATCATCATCAATTTCTCAGCAGGCAATCTTTAAAGAGTCAGAAGCTCTGTAGACCTCTTCTGATTTCTTCAGCTCTTAGACCTTGAAATGAGCATTTAAAATTCATTCCTTGATGACATGACATTAATAGTGCAAATTTTATTAAAGATGACCCTATTGCCTTGAGAACTAAGGAAATGAAGTGACCCAAATTCAATATAAGAAGCCTTATTCAGTCCTCATGCTCTAACATCTGCTTGCTCTGATTGGGCAAAGCAAATTTTAGTAGCTTTGATTTTGTTTGTTTTTATACACATCTGTAAGTTAGGACTTTCAGAAATTTTGCCTTTAAAAAAAGCAAATATTCATAATCAACTTGAGGTCAAAGATGACTTAAACATCTCTATGTCAAAGTCCACTCCACTGAGCCAAAGAACAAAGAGTCTTATTTTGGAAATATCTACTGAGAAGAAAGAAAATTACTTTTTTATTTTATTTGCACAATTTGGATTTGTTTTCATGTTTTCCCACTCAGAAGTCATCAGTTTTTGCATGATATTGCCATCCAAAGACTGCGTATGAACACATATTCATAAAAAGCCATTGAATATCTTTCAGGCTTATTTTTTTACACAGACCAAAATAAATTTCCAAGAAAAAGTTATGTCTTTTTAGATTCTATGCAAAAGAAAGTTGAGAACCAAAGTAATGTAGGCTCCACAGGCAGAAAATTGATAAACTGCTTTAATTCACTGTTCCTGAGATACAGTATGATAATTTGAGAAAAGTCAACTTGCATCAATGTTGATTAATCATTGGATCTTCCTTGAATTCCATGTTTACAAAGATGTACTGAGCATAAGGAAGTCCTGAACACTTAGGACATGTTGCAGGTTCAGAACTAGGCCCTGAATGTGTAGTAATTTTAAAGCCTTCTTCATTAATTTAAAGGGGGTGTTTTAGATATGGTGCTAGGGACATATAAGTTGGAACTCGTTGCATAATGTGTATGTTCCTAGGGTATATATGACTACCCCTGAAAATGTCTATATCTGAATATTATGAGGAAAGCAACTTCATCTTCCTGCATTCAGACACAGTTCTTTCAATAATGACAACAAAGATTGCAAACTTATCTGTATGCAAAAAGCCTATATTGTGGTTAGAAGACCCACATATAGCTGACAGGTTTTGGACAATTATCTAGGACTAATGACCTACTAATTTTGAAATAACAATATCTAGTGATATTACCTCTAGAAATGGAACAGTACAATACAGAACATCACAACAAAGAAAGAAATTCACATTATTTGAGAAATGTGTATTTTTTTTATCAAAAATGGCAAGCCACAACTCAAACAACAAATCAGAATTAGATTGAGGTTTATTCGCCTTATACTTAGGTTTATATTTGTTATTCCTGTAATTCATCACTTAAGGTAATATAGTACTACAAAATTAGACTCAAGTTCATCAGTATAGATTTTTCGGATAAGCACAAGTAATAGTATTTACAAAAGAATAGTTTGAAAATAGTTATGACTTAATTTCTAGTAAAATAAATGCCAGTGATAAAGAGAACAAATGCCACAGAATTTCTGGATATGACATATCAACAAGTTTTGTGATTGATAATCTATATACTTTTGAGATGAGTGTGTTCTAGGTTTTGAAGATTTTAAAACCTTTATTGTTTGCTGTCTGTTACATAGTGTGATCTTCACTGAACACGGATTTCCATTAGTATTCTTCAGTTTTCCTGTTTGAACTGCTTACCAATACTCAATAAAATAGCTTAATTGCCATGGTCCAAATGTTTGTGTCCTCCTAAAATTCCTATGTTGAAACATAATCACTAATAGTAGTATTATGAGGTGGGGTCTTTCAGAGTTAATGGGATTAGTACCCTCCTGAAAGAGATGCCAAAGCTCTAGCTCACTCCTTCTACCAGGTTAGAATATAATGAGAAAGCAGCCTGAGAAAGCAGCCTCTGTGAACCAGAAAGGGGTCCCTTATAGGACACCAAATGGACTGATATCTTGATCTTGGACTTCTCAGCCTCCAGAACTGTGAGAAATAAATTTTTGTTGTTTATAAGATATGCAGTTTATGATAGTTTCTTATAGCAGCCCAAATTGAATAAAATATTAATACATCTTGGAATATCTGCCTTTAGTATATGCATGTGAATGACATTGTAATTGCTTCAAAATTATTATTGGGGGGGATAACACGGGGAGAAATGCCAAATGTAGGTGATGGGGGAAGGAGGCAGCAAACCACATTGCCATGTGTGTACCTATGCAACAATCCTGCATGATCTGCACATGTACCTCAGAACCTAAAGTACAATAAAAAAATAATAATAACAATGAAAAAAATTATTTTTTTGCTTTATCTATTATACTAGTTATTTCACCAGATAACTTATTTTCATATACTTTTGCTACTTGTGTAGAAATTCATGTAAACATATTTTATTTTGCTATTTAATTTGTACCAATGTTTATTGATATATTTTCTCATCTACATGTTCTATGTAGACTTTTTCACATTTCTTTTATTTCATGGATTGCTTTTTAGTCAACAATATTCATTAAAATGCAGTACCAATATGTGTTCCATGTTTAGTAAGGAACTCAATTTCCCAGTAAATTTGTTACATTTTTTGCCTGTTATGTATCACTATGAATGTATTTCTTTTAGTTATGTGATTTTATACTTTTATGTAATTTATTGAAGATTACCATATACTCAGAATTTATGACTTTCCACTAGATTTTGGTATACTGTACAATGTAGCTCATAACCAATAGGCCACAACAAAAGAACACAGAAGCCAGTATGAAGGGGCTCCTATTAGCCAAAGATGGAACAATCAGAGCATCAAAAACTTTTTGAATGCAATGGACTGAAATATATCAACTGTGTAGAAACCCATGTAAAATAGAGAAAGGATTTTCTCTTACTCCCTAGATCAAAAATCTATTGGATACCATTAAAAGTAACTAGGAAACCAACTCCTCCTTCTAAAGATTATTAAAATAAAATATTAAGCCCTTATTTTGCCTTTACCTGATTTGCCTATATTTCAAAGTAGCCGGATAGCCCTAAATGATAAGCGAATTCCAACTAATAAATGCTCAAGAAATGGTGGCGTTAGAAAAATCACCATGTTGTAACTCCTAATGAAGTATTTGAGCCAGAAAAAGAATGTCAGTAGATGACACCATTAGATAAAAGTATTCATGAGGAATTTTATAACAGAGGCATCAGGTTGTCACCATCCAAACACATTGATCAATCTTAGCACCATAAAAGTGGGGCCAGATGTTGTATGCTTCCTGCTGTGACACAACATGAAGCATCCAGGTCTACCTTCAAAGTATTCTTAACAAAAAAATTGAACACATATCTATTAAAGCCTTCAAAGCTTACTTTCAGTCAAATGCAATGGATTCATTTAACTTAAGTGAACCAAATATGGCAAAATACTGGTAATTATTGAATCTGGGTGAAATGTAGAGTGATTCAATAAACTTTTCTTTCCAGTTTTGTGTATGTTAGAAAATTGCATAATTTAAAATAACACACACAGAATTAGGATGCAACTTATATTTCTGTATATATTAAATTCCAAAAACATGGCCTCTTTATGGTATGAAGAGGTTATGCAGATGTTAAAACATTTTAAGAGATGTGGCTTTTGAATCTGATATCTATTGAGTTGGTGCCAGCTTCTCACAATAGGGGCTACATCTTTCACTAAAATATAAGGAGCCAAAGCAGATGACTTGAGACAACAGCCTGCTGCAGTAGAAAGAAACTGACCATGTAATGACTATGATGATAATAATAACATGTATTAAGTTCATATTTCGTGTCAGGTGCTATGCTAAGGATGTCACCGTCATTTTAATTATAATTATCACAAACTGACAGACAAACTAAGGCTAAGAAAGATGTTAATTAACTTACTTAAGATCACGACAAGTATATGCCAAAGATACAATTCATGTTCAGCAGTTATACCACAAAGATTATATTTTTAACTCTATCTAAACCAGGGGTAGTAGGTGTTCATATCAAAGGCCCCTTCCATTCCCCACAACCCAATATTCCCAACAAGCCAATAGTTTATTGCAAGTGTGTTTAACATATATTATGATGAACTGATCCATAGTTTCAAGAAAGAAGACCATATAATCTCAGCATCTGAATCCCATCCTCATGTTTAGAGATTCTCCTTATCCACCATATGAGTTTTGGAGGCAGGATAAACCTACCTGACACCATCATAATTAAAAATGCAGGTATAGGGAGCTGGCAAGATGGCCAAACAGGAATAGCTCTGGTCTGCAGCTTCCAGTGAGATCAGTGCAGAAGGTGGGTGATTTCTGCATTTCCAGCTGAGGTACCCAGTGCATCTCATTGGGACTGGTTGGACAATGGTGCAGCCCACAGAAAGAAAGCTGAAGCAGGGTGGGGCATTGCCTCATCCAGAAAGTGCAAGGGGTCAGGGTATTTCCCTTTCCTAACCAAGAGAAGCAGTGAGAGACTGTACCAGGAGAAATGGTGCATTCCAGCCTAGATACTGCGCTTTTCCCATGGTTTTTGCAAATAGCAGACCAGGAGATTCCTTCCAGTGCCTGGCTCAGTGGGGCACATCCCCAGAGTCCAGCAAGCTAAGATCCACTGGCTTGAAATTCTCATTACCAGCACAGCAGTCTGAGGTCAACCTGGGACACTAGAGCATGGTGGGGAGAGGGGTGTCTGTCACTGCTGAAGCTTGAGTAGGCTGTTTTACCCTCATAGAGTAAACAAAGCTGCCAGTAAGTTCAAACTTGGCAGGGCCACCCATAGCTCCGCAAGGTCTCTGTGGCCAGACTGACTCTGTGGCCAGATTTCTCCTTTCTGGGCAGGGCATCTCTGAAAAAAATGGCAGCAGACCCAGTCAGGGACTTATAGATAAAACCCCCAACTCCCTGGGACAGAGCACCTGGGGGAATGAGCAGTTGTGATCACAGCTTCAGCAGACTTAAATGTCCCTGCCTGACAGCTCTGAAGAGAGCAGCAGATCTCCCAGTACAGCATTTGAGCTCTGAAAAGGACCAGACTGCCTTCTCAAGTGGGTCCCTGACCTAACATGTATCCTGACTGGGAAACACCTCCCAGTAGGAACCAACAGACACCTATACAGGAGAGCTCTGGCTGGCAGGTACCCCTCTGAGATAAAGCTTCCAGAGGAAGAAATAGGCAGCAATCTTTGCTGTTCTGCAGCCTCCACTGATGATACCCATGCAGACAGGGTCTGGAATGGACTTTCAGCAAACTCTGGCAGACCTGCAGCAGAGGGGACTGACTGTTAGAAAGAAAGCTAACAAACAGAAAGGAATGGTATAAACATTAACAAAAAGGACATCCACTCAGAGACCCCATCTAAAGGTCACTGATTTCGATGACAAAAGGTAGACAAATCAATGAAAATGTGGAGAAACCGGTGCAAAAAGGCTAAAAAATCCAAAAACCAGAATACCTCCTCTCCTCCAAAGGATCACAACTGCTTGCCAGCAAGGGAACAAAATGAGATGGAGAATGAATTTGACAAATTGACAGAAGTAGGCTTTAGAAGTGGGCTAAAGGAGCATATTCTAACCCAATGCAAGGAAGTTACAAATTCTGAAAAACAGTGAGACAAATTGCTAACTAAAATAACCAGTTTAGAGAAGAATATAAATTACCTGACGGAGCTGAAAAGCACACCATGAGAATTTCATAAAGCATACACAGGCATCAATAGCTAAATGGAGCAAGAAGAAAAGATATCAGAGATTGAAGATAAACTCAATGAAATGAAGTGAGAAGACAAGAATAGAGGAAAAAAGAGTAAAAAGAAACAAACAAAGCCTCCAAGAAATATGGCACTCGGTGAAAAGACCAAATCTATGTTTGATTGGTATACCTGAAAGTGATGGGGAGAATGGAACCAAGTTGGAAAACACTCTTTAGGATATTATCCAGGAGAACATCCCAACCTAGCAAGGCAGGCCAATATTCAAATTCAGGAAATAGAGAATACCACAAAGATACTCCTCAAGAAGAACAACCCCAAGACACATGATCATCAGATTCACCAAGTTTGAAATGAAGGAAAAAATGTTAAAGGCAGCCAGAGAGAAAGGTAGAGTTACTCACAAAGGGAAACCCATTAGACTAACAGCAGATCTCTCTGCAGAAACCCTACAAGCCAGAAAAGAGTTGGGGACAATATTCATCACCCTTAAAGAAAAAGATTTTTCAACCCAGAATTTCATATCCAGTCAAACAAAGCTTCATAAATGAAGGAGAAATAAAATCCTTTACAGATAAGCAAATGCTGAGAGATTTTGTCACCACCAGGCCTGCCTTACAAGAGCTCCTGAAGGAAGCACTAAACATGGAAAGAAACAACCAGTACTAGCCACTGTAAAAACATACCAAATTATAAAGACCACTGATGCTATGAAGAAACTGTATCAACTAATGGACAAAATAACCAGCTGGCATCATAACGACAGAATCAAATTCACACATAACAATATTAACCTTAAATGGAATGGGCTAAATGACCCAATTAAAAGACACAGACTGGTAAAGTGGATAAAAAGTCAAGACCCACCAGTGTGCTATATTCAGGAGATCCATCTTAAGAGAAAAGACACACATAGGTTCAAAATAAAGCGATGGAGGAAGATTTACCAATCAAATGGAAAGCAAAGGAAAAGGAGGGGTTGATAACCTAGGAATGGATAAAACAGATTTTAAATCAACAAATATCAAAAGCAACAAAGAAGGGCAATACATAATAGTAAAGGGATCAATGCAACAAGAAAAGCTAACTATCCTAAATATATATACACCCAATACAGGAGCACCCAGATTCATAAAACAAGTTTTTAGAGACCTACAAAGAGACTTAGACTCCCAAACAATAATAGTGGGAGACTTTAATACCCCATTGTCAATATTAGACAGATCAATGAGACATAAAATTAACAAGGATATCCAGGACTTGGACTCAGCTCAGGACCAAGCAGACCTAATAGAAATCTACAGAACTCATCACCCCAAATCAACAGTATATACATTCTTCTTAGCACCATATCAAACTTATTCTAAAATTGACCACATAATTGGAAGTAAAACACTCCTCAGCAAATGCAAAAGCATAGAAATCATAACAAACTATCTCTCAGACCACAGTGCAATCAAATTAGAACTCAGTATTAAGAAACTCACTCAAAACTGCACAACTACATGGAAACTGAACAACAAGCTCCTGAATGATTAGTGGGTAAATAACAAAATTAAGGCAGAAATAAAGATGTTCTTTGAAATCAATGGGAAAAAGATACAATGTACTAGAATCTCTGGAACACATTTAAAGCACTGTGTAGAGGAAAATTTATAGCACTAAATGCTCACAAGAGAAAGCAGGAAAGACCAAAAATCACAATTAAAAGAATTAGAGAAGCAAGAGCAAACAAATTCAAAAGTTAGCAGAAGACAATAAAAAACAGAGATGAGAGCAGAACTGAAGAAGATAGAGACACAAAAATCCCTTCAAAAGGTCAATGAATCCAGGAGCTGGATTTTGAATAGATCAACTAAATAGATAGACTGCTAGCCAGACTAATAAAGAAGAAATGAGAGAAGAATCAAATAGATGCAATAAAAAATGATAAAGGGGATATTGCCACCAATCCCACAGAAATGCAAACTAACATAAGAGAATACTATAAACACCTCTATGCAAATAAACTAGAAAATCTAGAAGATATAGATAAATTCCTGGACACATACACCCTCCCAGGACTAAACCAGGAAAAAAAGCCAAATCCCTGAATAGACCAATAACAAATTCTGAAATTGAGGCAGGAATTAATAGCCTACCAACGAAGCAAAGCCCAGGACCAGATGGATTCACAACCGAATTCTACCAAAGATTCAAAGAAGAACTGGAACCATTCCTTCTGAAACTATTCCAAACAATAGGAAAAGAGGAACTCCTCCATAACTCATTTTATGAGGCCAGCATTATGCTGATACCAAAACCTGGCAGAGACAAAACAATAAAACAAAATTTTAGGCCAATATCCCTGATAAACATCGATGCAAAAATCCTCATTAAAATACTAGCAAACCGAATCCAGCAGCACATCAAAAAGCTTATCCACCACGATCAAGTCGACTTCATTACTGGGATGCAAGTCTGCTTCAACATATGCAAATTAATAAATGTAATCCTTCATAAACAGAACCAATGACAAAAAACATGATTACTTCAATAGATGCAGAAAAAATCTTCAAGAAAATTCAATACTCCTTCATGCTAAAAATGCTCAATAAACCAGACATTGATAGAACGTATCTCAAAATAATAAGAGTTATTTATGACAAACCCACAGCCAGTATCATACTGAATGTGCAAAAACTGAAAGCATTCCCTTTGAAAACCTGCACAAGACAAGGATGCTGTCTCTCACCACTTCTATTAAACATAGTATTGGAAGCCCTGACGAGAGCAATCAGGCAAGAGAAAGAAATAAAAGTATTCAATTAGAAAAAGAGGAAGTCAAATTGTCTCTGTTTGCAGACGACATGATTGTATATTTAGAAAACCACATCGTCTCAGTACAAAAACTCCTTAAGCTGATAAGTAACTTCAACAAAGTCTCAGGATGCAAAATCAATGTGCAAAAATCACAAGCATTCCAATATATCAATAACAGACAAACAGAAAACCAAATCATGAGTGAACTCCCATTCACAACTGCTATAAAGAGAATAAAATACCTAGGAATAAAACTTGCAAGAGATTTGAAGGACCTCTTCAAGGAGAACTACAAATCATTGTGCAAGGAAATAAGAGAGAACACAAACAAATGGAAAAACATTCCATGCTCATGGATAGGAAGAATCAATATTGTGAAAATGGCAAAACTGCTCAAAATAATTTATAGATTCAATGTATCCCCATCAAGCTACCATTGACTTTCATCACAGAACTGGAAAAAACTACTTTAAATTTCATATGGAACCAAAAAAGCCTGCATACCCAAGACAATCCTAAGCAAAAAGAACAAAGCTGGAGGCATCACACTTCCTGACTTCAAGCTATACTACAAGGCTACAGTAACCAAAACAGCATGGTACCGGTACCAAAACAGAAATATAGACCAATGGAACAGAACAGAGGCCTCTGAAACAAACCCATATATCTACAACCATCTGATCTTTGGCAAACCTGGCAAAAGCAATGAGGAAAGGATTCCCTTTTTAATAAATGGTATTGGGAAAACTGGCTAGCCATATGCAGAAAACTGAAACTGGACCTCTTACTTATAACTTATACAAAAATTAACTCAAGGTGGATTAAAGATGTAAAGGTAAGACCTAAAACCATAAAAAACTCTAGAAGAAAACCTATGCAAATACCATTTAGGACATAGGTATGGGCAAAGACTTCATGACTAAAACACCAAAAGCAATGGCAACAAAAGCCAAAATAGACAAATGGGATCTAATTAAATGAAACAGCTTCTGCACAGCAAAACAAACTATCATCAGAATGAACAGACAACCTACAGAATGTGAAATAATTTTTGCTATCTATCCATCTGACAGAGGGCTAATATTCAGAATCTACAAAGAACTTAAACAAATTTACAAGAAAAAAACAACCCCATCAAAAAGTAGGCAAAAGATACGAACACACACTTTTCAAAAGGAGACATTTATGCAGCCAACAAACATATGAAAAAAAGCTCATCATCACTGGTCATTAGAGAAATGCAAACCAAAACTACAATGAGATATTATGTTATGACAGAATGATCATCATTAAAAAGTCAGGAAACAACAGATGCTGGAGAGGATGTGGAGTAACAGGAACATTTTTACACTGTTGGTGGGAGAGTAAATTAGTTCTCCCATTGTGGAAGACAGTGTGGCAATTCCTCAAGTATCTAGAACTAGAAATACCATTTGCCCCAGCAGTCCCCTTATTGGATATATACCCAAAGGATTATAAATCATTTTACTATAAAGACACATGCACACATATGTTTATTTCAGCACTGTTCACAATATCAAAGACTTGGAACCAACCCAAATGCCCATCAATGATAGACTGGATAAAGAAAATGTGGCACATATACACCATGGAATACTATACAGTCATAAAAAAGGATGAGTTCATGTCTTTTACAGGGATATGGAAGAAACTAGAAACCATGATTCTCAGAAAACTAAGGCAAGAACAGAAAACTAAACACTTCATGTACTCATTCATAAGTGGGAGTTGAACAATGAGAACACATGGATACAAAGAGGGCAACAACACACAATGGGGCCTGTCGGGGGATAGGAGGCTGGGGGAGGGATAGCATTAGGAGAAATACCGAATGTAGATAACGGGTTGATGGGTGCAGCAAACTACCATATGCCACATTTATACCTATGTATCAAACCTGCACGTTCGGCACATATACCCAAGAACTTAAAGTGTAATTTTAAAAATGCAAGTATTTACTTTCCCAATCTCCTTTGAATCTGAACTATGCCCTATACTCTAGCAGAGAACACACTGGCCCCAGATCTTGAATTGAGTGCAGAATACATCAAAGAAGAGAGGAGCACAAAGAATTCATTCTTTCAGCAGTGGTTTTTGCAGCAAGATTGAGTGTCTTGGGCTCCAAGTGACTGACTATCCAGTGTTCAATGCCAGTGGCATTCACTGTGTGAACTGCAGCAGGGGCTCATAGAGAACAGATTTGCAGTATAGTATTTGATTATGCTATGTGCATAGCCTCCACGCTGGTACTCCAAACCTGTTGGTAATTCTGTGACTTACCCATTATTCACTTAATACATTTCCTCTCTTCCCAAACTGACAGAATAAATTACTTGAAACTAAACAGATTAGCTGATTTACCAGTAAATAATCAATTTAAACCCTAAAGTCAAACAGAGCATACACCAAAATAAATACCAAGTAAATTAATATATTGTTTTTAAATGATATATTTAAAATTAAGAAAAAATAGATGAATATCTGATCTCTGAATAGAGAAGGTCTTTGTGAATTTAAAGTAAAATTTTTTTTACATGAACTAATAGTTCTGTAATTTAAAGACTAATATGATAATATATTTAAAGAAATATTTACAACATTTCTGGCACACTTTTACTATTTTATAAGTGTATAATGTTTTACAGGTTAACAAAACCACTAATCAGTAAAATGGCAAAGAATGTGAATACAAAATTTACAACAAAGAAAATATGAGCCAATATATATCTGGGAAACTATTTAGGCTCAACAATGAAAACAAGCCCACAAGTAATCCAGAATTCCCATTCATTTATTTAATAAATACCATGTGCTTTCTAAGTGTCATTTCAGGTAATAATAATACATCAATGAACAAAGGTAAGCCAATGATTTTGATCTGCTATTATCTCAAACCTCCTCTAGATTTGTCATTAGTTCTCATAATAGCCAGTTATATTTTTTACTTTATGTATTTATTTTTCTTTTACTTCCCTGAAATCCGGTGAAAAGAGTTCACAATCAGGAAAGTACTTAAAATGCAGACTTTGAGAAAAGAATAATTATGCATAATAATTCACAAAGTGGACAAATATATGGAAATAACCAAGTGAAATTTATCAAACTAATGAGTAAGTGAACAATGGTCAGGAAATGAAAAAATTAGTTACTCCCAAATATAAGTCAAAAAATAAGTCATTTCCTAGGAAAAATGAGACAGGCATGCTATTTTGATAAATGTCTGTGATTTGCTTACTCAGGCTCCAAAATTATTCAGAGGAAATTGCAGTATGTGACAAAAACTCAAATATTCCTCTCCACAGTCTTACAGACTCGGCATTTGACCCCATCTAGTACCTTCACAGTGGAAATTTGTACTATGAATAACAATGTTCCTTGATCATTTTCATTTCTAAAACTACAAATTTATCTTTAAGTTGGTGTAGTGTATCAGACACTTAGGAAAGCTGAACTTTGTCCTCATGACTGTGAGATGTTATGGAGGGAGATTTTTCGGAAAGCTACAGGTTATACGTGATATGCAGCTCATTGAACCACTTTACAATTTCTGGGATGCCTGGGATTTTCACTTCATCCGAGAACTTGTTTTTAAGAGTTTGTGATATTCTGGGCTTATCTTTAAAATGTAATAATTAGATGAAAAGAGTATTTAAAATGTGTTGAATTACAGAGAATTAAATGTTAAGATGTGTGGGGAAATTGGGGCTATGGTTAGTAAAAGGATGCAAAATTTCAGTCAGACAGAAAGAATAAGCTCAAGAGATCTATTGTACAGCATGGTGTCTATAGTTAAAAACAATGTGTTATATGCTTGAAAATTACCAGGAGATTTTCAGTGTTCTAACGACACACAAAAGAAGTATGTGAGGTAATGGATATGTTAAATAGTTCAATTTAGCTATTCCAAAATACGCGTGTGTATCATACTGTATATCATAAATACATATAATTTTTATTTTTCAATTAAAAAAGTAATAAAAATATAATCAGAGTCTATTACTTATGTAAACCTTTTAAAAGTGCATCATAACTTACTTAATGAGTTCTAATCCCTAATTCTTTACATTCAACAATCTAACTTGTAATGAAATTAGAGTGCTATCTATCAAATGTGAGATTGAGAAATAAAGATCAGGTTTCAAATGTACATATTTAAATATTTTGAGAAGATAATAAAAATATTTATCTAATTCCCCAAACAATGAACAATTATCTAGTACAAATCTCTACCCACTGGAGCCATTGACCCTTTCTCCCCTAAATACCCACTTATTTTAAGTTGGATTTAGGTTTAGCCTCATCACCTTCCATAAGAAGCCTGAGCACAAACTTGGTTTATAGCAATAAAGATTGCATGATAGTATAGGTATTCCCTTTGTTCATATGACAGAGAAAAATGTCAAAATATTTTGAATTTGAAAAAGTGTATTAATTCTAAAACCAGATAAATTTCCACCTAAAGTAAGTAATTTTTATTGACATTTTCAAGATTTAAAAACCTTAAAATAGAATTCTAAAATTATATTTTACATGACATGCTCATAAATTTAAATGACATGTTCATAAATTAATAATTTAGTCTATTATATAGTTTTTTAAATTAAACTTTAAGTTCTGGGATACATGTGCAGAATGTACAGGGTACATAGGTATACATGGGCCATGTTGGTTTGCTGCACCCATCAACCCATCATCTAGATTTTAAGCCCCTCATGTATTAGGCACTTGTCCCAGTGTTCTCCCTCCCCTTGACCCCACCCCTGACAGGCCCCAGTGTGTGATGTTCCCCTCCCTATGTCCCCCTCAACAGGCCCCCCCAAATAGGCCCCAGTATGTGATGTTCCCCTCCCTGTGTCCATGTGCTCTCACTGTTCAACACCCACTTATGAGTGAGAACATGCGGTATTTGGTTTTCTGTTCCTGTGTTAATTTGCTGAGAATGATAGTTTTCAGCTTCATCCATGTCCCTGCAAAGGACATAAACTCATTTTTTTTAATGGCTGCAGTGCATTCCATGGTGTATATGTACCACATTTTCTTATCCAGTCTATCATTGATGGGGGCATTTGGATTGGTTCCAAGTTTTTGCTATTGTAAATAGTGCTGCAATAAACATACGTGTGCATGTGTCTTTATAGTAGAATGATTTCTAATCCTTTGGGTGTATACCCAGAATCAGAAATGGTATTTCTAGTTCTAAATCCTTGAGGAATCACCACACTGTCTTCCACAATGGTTGAACTAATTTACACCCCTATCAACAGTGTAAAAGTGTTCCTATTTCTCCACATCCTCTCCAGTATCTGTTATCACCTGACTTTTTAATGATCATCATTCTAACTGGCATGAGATGGCATCTTACTGTGGTTTTGATTTGCATTTCTCTAATGACCAGTGAGGATGAGCTTTTTTTCATATGTTTGTTGGTCATATAAATGTCTTCTTTTGAGAAGTGTCTGTTCAGATCCTTTGAATACTTCTTGGTGGGGGTTTTTTATTATATAGTTTATGTAGTTTTCTATTACTACATAACAGATTATCACAAATTTGTCAGCTTAAAATTCCCATTTATTATTTCATAGGTCTGTAGATCAGAATTCCATATAGTCTCCCAAGATCAAAATAATGGTATCAGCCTGGCTGGTGAAAAAATCAGCTTCCTAGCTGTGCCAGGGATGCAGTAACAAAGTTCCACAGATCAGGTGTTTTAAACAACAGAAATGTATTTTCTCACAGTTCTGGAGGACAGAACTCCATCTTAATTAGATGTTTCATAGGGTTAGCAGAAGTAAAAACAGGCTCTGTGTTCTGTATTCTATATAAAATTTTACTGATGACCCAAACTATTCTATAATATCTGAAGACAGTTTTAAATTTAGAATGCCAGTAAAGCACTGACTAAACTTAAAGACAAGAGCTTAACAGAAAACTTATTTAAAGATGGCTTTTAAGACATTCATGAAATACCTAGTCAAATTTATTTCCCTAATTGACTAACTTATTTCTTGTTACTTGCTTAGGTGTTTAAGTAAGAGTAAACTTTCCTTCATACTGACTGAGCCCAAGTATAACCATACAACATTTGATCTAAAGTTAACACTTAGTATCTAAACAATTATCATTGTAATAGGAAAGAGAGACAAGTGGAGAGCTTATGAAGGGGAAAAACTCATTAAGCCTGTGATTAAATGTTATATGGCTCACTCACAAAATTTGCTGGGTCCTTTATGATCCCTTGCCCAGATTATTGCAATAGCCTCCTTACTGGTCTCTCTTACCCCATTATTAGAATGTTCTGACTTCCTCAAATGTATCCTCTGCACTGCTGCCAGAGTGATCTTACCAAAATACTCTGCATTGTCTACAAAATCCACGCTCCTTAGTATGGCAGATGTCATCAACAAGTCACTAATGGCCTCCAGGACCGTTTTTCCAGGTCCATCTCTTATCATTCCACACTGCTACTCATGCTCCAGACAAGTCATCTGCTAGTAAGAGTTTCTGCCAACACATTAGTCATCACCTTATTCTCAAGATGTAATTGATAGTTATCTAAAATGTGTTGAATGAATGAATAAATCACACTCTGGCATCCCTCTGTCCATTTCTATTCATAGCTACCAAACAAAAATTCTTTTTCCATCCCATATTGTTCCTCTCAGAATTCCAACTACACTTCCAAATCCTGCTTAGGTGTCACTCTTGGCCAGAAGCTTTCCCTGATCACCACCTCCCTCCTACAATTGACTTAATTACACTCTCAATCCCACCTTGTGTATCCTTGTGAATTCTTAAGCATATATGTCACACTTTAATCATCTATTTTTTGGATTTTTTTGTGATCCCCAGATTGCCTGCATCAACATCACTTGGCAAAGTCTTAGGTATTCAAATTTTTGGTCCTCACTTTAGACCTGTTGAATCAGAAACTCTGGTAGTGGGGCCCAGCAATACATGGTGTAACAACTTCTCTAGGTGATTCTGATAAAAGCTAAAATTTGAAAACCCACTCTCCTGGGGACTTGCCTTACTCATCTCAAATATCCCAAATGCCTGGCACAAATTAGATCATAAGCAAATGTTTACTGAGCTGAGCTTTACGCTCTAAGCTTTTAATTCAATAATACCACCACTGCTCTTCTGGAATACTTTCCCAGATAAGATTTGAGGGAAATGTTTAAACAAAACCAAAAAAGACTGAGACTGAAAGACAACTATTGACCCTTGGCTAGTTTATTTTGGCAATGAAAATGGTAAAAATACACATATACATGTAAAGTTGTGAAGAATTTCCTAAATAATCTTTATAAGAATGTTTACAGAATATGTCCAAAAAAAACAAGACCTATGCCAGAATTTAGTAGCAATTTATTTTTCTCTTCAAAAAATTATCTCAGACCATAAATTTAAGTTATGTGAAAGTTAGGAAGTTATTGGCAGGAAATATTGTCTCATTCAAAATTGGAAGAATTTTGTTGTTGTAGTTGTTGAGTTTCCCTTTACTGCAAGAATTTATGTGGCTATAAATCTTAAGCATCTTGGGAATTAATAGATGTGGTCCCCTGGCCCTTTATCTCCAAAAAGCATCCTATTTTGTCAAGAATTGCACTGATAAATGGAAGGCATTAGTCCTCCTCAGCTGAAATCACCATTGCCGGCTTATCTAACTTTGTGTTCTTTCAAAAGAGCCTACAGGAATTAGAGGCAATCAAAAATATATCCTGGAGGCAGCAAATGCACTCAATCCAACCCCTGGGAGTGCATCAATCAGATAACAGTAAACAAGAACCTGGTGTTTTTGGCCACTACTTCTGGCAATTTCTTTGCTTAAGATTAGTAGTACGTGTATCCAGAACACTCTGAGCAGTTCACTATTGATAATATTCCCATGGTATAAATCAGTTCTTCTAATATACTTCCCTGTGAAAGGGCAGATCAGGTCAGGAGAAGAAAGATCTTTCACAGCTATGATGTGTCCCCTCCTCAGTCTGTAAAATGCTCTCTTACCAGTCCACCAAAACTCCCACCCCTTTTTGAGAGAAGCTACTTCCTATGCCAGGAAAGTTAAAAATCAACTTAGAAGTACCTGAGGTTGAAATAGGTTTCTGAGCTGACAAGAGGGATGTAAAGAGTCTCTACATTCTCTCTCCTCTGTCCTTTTATCCATCAACTATAAAAGTATTGTTATGCAAATTTTCAGCCACATAGAATGGGCAAGGGAATTTTGATAAAGGAAGTGCTACAGCCACATAAATCCTTATCAGAAGCACCTAAATCCTTAGAAGTGATCTAATAAATAAAGCATTACTCCCCACGCTCAAAGGAAACAAATTTCAGAAACTTCTGAATTGCTTACTGTGTACCTTCTACACATAAATAAAAACACAAAGGTTTCTGCTTATTTAAATTGCTAAAATTCCTGAACTGCCTCTTGTGAATGTCAGAGTTCCTGTCAGTTAAGCCAAGAGAAAGACTTGCATATTTGAGAGGTATTTGGAAGAGCTGAAACACCCAGAAATTAGCAACAGAAGAAGGCTATAACCACCTCTAGGCCCAATGTAACAAAAAAAAGGAGGAGGTGAGAAGATCAAGCCCAAAAGCAAAGTGGTGCGATTGCAAGAGGTGGTTTCATGAGTTGGCTGCCCAGGGATGGCTGGAACAATGATAGACGGCCAGTCCTGCAAAAGCCATCACTATGACTAGACATATCCACTGCCGGAGGGGGCTCTCCCCAATCCAGTGAAAAAGAGAGGGGTAGATATATCCAGGCTTCTTGTCCTCCAATCTCCAGTCTCCTATGCCCAAACCCAGAAAGCATTTTCAAAACATCCCAAACAATGAAATGGGCAAAGGAGAGTCAGAAACTGAGAGCAAATAGGCAAATGACCAGCTCACCCACCATCCTAGTTTTTGTTTATACTGTTCTTTGAGACATGAAAATGCTATATGATACATAGAGCTGTGATTGTTTAACTTTTAAAGATTAATGAATAGTAGTAGTTCCTACCAACTCTTTCTATATTAAAAACAAAAACAAAACTACATTGAGATACCATCTCACACCAGTTACAATGGCGATCATTAAAAAATCTAGACAACAGATGCTGGAGAGGACGTGAAGAAATAGGAACACTTTTACACTGTTGGTGGGAGTGTAAATTAGTTCAACCATTGTGGAAGACAGTGTGGCGATTCCTCAAGGACCTAGAAATAGAAATTCCATTTGAGCCAGCAATCCCATTACTGGGTATATATCCAAAGGATTATAAATCATTCTACTATAAGGACACATGCACATGAATGCTCATTGCAGCACAGTTTACAATAGCAAAGACCTGGAACCAACCCAAATGCCCATCGATGATAGACTGGACAGGGAAAATGTGGCACATATACACCATGGAATATTATGCAGCCATCAAAAACGATGAGTTCGTGTCCTTTGTAGGGACATGGATGAACCT
>CAUYQU010042221.1:0-22815 GCA_963574635.1 Cheracebus regulus
TGGCCATCTTGGATCTCTCTCTGCCCGGTGATGAAGTTTTTCTGTTTCTTAGTTTTCCTTTGGCGGACGCCCATTCCCCACAGAGCCGGACCTTCCCGGGTTCGCTGTGCTTGCTGTGAAACTCTCAGTCCTCAGTGCTTCCAATTGCTGTTTTCCTTGTGGGGGTGGGACCAGCCGAGCCCGTCCGTCCCGTCCCGTATACTCCGCACCGGGAAGCGCCACACTGGGGCGCCGGCAAAACAGCCGTGCCGGCCAAAAGAGTCACGCTGGCGACCCGTGTGGCTCCTCTGCCGGGAATCTCCCGGTCTGTGGGCAACAAAAATTCGTCGGAAAGTGCAGCGTCCACTCATTCTCTGCGCTTTCACTGGGAGCTACATTCCTGAGCTGTTGCTAATCAGCCATCTTGGATCTCTCCCTTATCTGCTTTTTCTTTTTGCTCTCCCCTGCTCCCACCAGCCTGACTCTTTTTGCCTAATTAGGATGCCATAAAATTGTGCTTACATCCCATGCAGTCTGCCTTCAGAACTCCTGTCCTTAACTACTATGCAATGCTACCTCTCTGATAGGAGTTGGGGTGGAAAGGTCTATCAGCTTGGTGCCATAGTCCTTAGTGAGTGAAGGGCCATGTTAATAGGCCCTTTTGGTTGGAAGAAAGGGAGACTGTCTTAGATAATGAAGGTCTCTTTCATAATACACAAGACCTAGAAAGCTAACAGGAGACCAGGCAGCTCTAGGGATGAGTAACTCCTGCTGATTCATCACCTGAGCTGGCTTTCAATTATAGTATCTTTTTTCTCTTCATATTATTTTTCCCATCATCTTCTTGAACCTAACTAGCTGTTTTTTTGTGGTGGGTGGGGAAGTAATTACAAGTTCAACTTCTGAAGGGAAAGAGTGATGATGGTTTAGAAGTGGCTCAGGGGAGCAAGAAATATTTTTCATACCTCTTTACTCATAAGAATAAAATAATAGAGGAAGGCAGCTCTTTCAAATGAGAAGAATGTGTATGAAAATGCATTTGGGAAAAATTTTGTTTCCAGTAAGGAGAGAAGATGGAAGTAGCACAGTATCAGAAAATAAGTTTTTTTTTAGTTTTTGAAAACATGACTTACTTTGTCAAACCAAGAATGATAGTGTCTATAATAACTGTGAAGTGAGTAAAAGGGGAACTTTAAAAATTTAAATTTAAATGGAAGAATTTGAGGAAAGAATGTAGATGAAGTATTTTGAGGAAATATTTACACAAAATTGCTGTGGAGGCAAGCAGCAAATTCTAAAAGCCATACAATTTTTTTTAAAGCTATGTTAAATTATGTATGGAATTTCACATGGCAGATTCAGTTTCATTTTTCCAAGAGCGCATATTATTTGGAGAATCACACTGTAAAATATAGTTGCAATTTTTATTTCAGTATAGATGTCTTAGAGGTAAATGATGGGAAATTATGGTTGAAAATTTATGTAAGATTTTTGAGATCAGATTAAGGAAATGCATATATAATACAAATCATCAACATATGAAATGAACAAAAAAGCAGAAGCATAAGCATGTTTATTTTTCAAAATTTATATTCACTAAATACTAAAAGTAGTAATCTTTTACTTTTAAGTATAATTAGGAATACACAAAAAGATTTAAACCAGCAATAAAAAAATTATATTTATTTTAACAATTCAATTCACCATTTGTTAAGCATTATGTACTACACACTATACTTGTGGATACCAAATACAAGGCTAGCCAAAGCTCATATTTGATATTTTGAAACATATTTTATAATTATATTGTATTGTTATGAGACCTTTTTTTTTTTGGAGACAGAGTCTCGCACTGTTGCAGTGATGTGATCTTGGATCACTGCAACCTCTGGCTCCCGGGTTCAAGTGCTTCTGCTGCCTCAGCCTCCCAAGTACCTGGGACTACAGGCATGTGCCATCATGCCCAGCTAATTTTTATATTTTTAATAGAGATGGGGTTTCACCATATTTACTAGGCTGGTCTCAAACTCTTAACCTCATGATCCACCCTCCTCGGCTTCGCAAAGAGCTGGGATACAAGTATGAGCCACCACGCCTGGCCAAGATATTTTTATTTACGTAAACTTTATGCAGGTTGCTTGTATTAAAAAGAGTGAAAAAAAAGTATAATTTTAATTTTGTTCTTTTGCTGATAATCTTCTGTTGACATACAGCATTTCTATTTCATGATGCAATTCAATTTTAAAATACAACAGATCTTATTTCCACCTTCTTGGGAATTGGAGATTTGAAAGCTAGGTCCCCAATAATTGTATTAATTAAGAATTTGTGATGCAAATATATAATAATATAAATAAGATTTGAAAATACAATTTAGAAAAATATAATGATTGGCATTATCTGTTTCTCTTTACGTTTCAGTGAGATTGGGCACACAAGAAATTGACATCCTATTAATTTCTATATAACATATTCACTTTTATTTCATTATTTTTTCTTTTCTTAAGACTTTTAAAATAAAAGTTTTTTAAAAATCAAATTTTATAAAATTAATACTGTATTTTTAAAGTATTTAGGACATAAGATTAAAACCAAGTTGAAGCCTGGGCAATACAGGGAGAAACTATCTCTACAAAAAAATTTTAAAAAATTAGCCAAGCATGGTGGTACCCACCTGTAGTCTCAGGCACTCTGAAGGCTGAGGTGGGAGGATCCCTTGAGCCCGGGAGGCAAATGTTGCAGTGAGCTGAGATTGAGCCACTCCAGTCTGGGTGACAGAGCGAGATATTGTTTCGCGAAACAAAAAAAAAACACTGTTGAAGCCCAGAGATTGTAATTATTTCATAAAGTCTTTGAAAAGTATTTTTATTCAGGTAAATCACTCACTTCCTTTATAGTTACTTTTATCTGAAACATTTCCACTAATTGCTTTGCTAGGATGTGTAATTTGGAACTTAATTAGTATTGTTTTTCAAAGGTAGAAATGATAATAGGAAGCAGAAGAATAAAAACCAATTTCTCTCTGCTTATTTCTCTTCATCTATGATGTAGATATTACACATACAAGGCATTTGTTTTAAGGTGTAATTTCATAGATAGGGGTATATGTCTATGACATAGTATTTTCTATAGATTTTTTTTTTATTAGATCACTAAAACATTCATAAAAACAAAGAAAAACATTTTAAAGCAAGTCTTTGAATAATAAAACTTGATTAACTGATATTCTACTAATCAGGATTATGGTTGGTTACCTGAAAATGTGTTTGCATTTTGCACTCCAGTGAGAAAGAGACAAAAAAGGAAAAAAAAAAAAAGCAAGAAACAAAACAAAAAAACCCCGAAAAGCAGCCAAAGCAGCAGTCTAAGTAAAAATGAGAGAACTAAGAAGTCAAAGTGAAAATGTTAGTAAGAGTGGCATATCTTAATAAAACTAGTCTTACCAGATATTGAATTACCTGATAAGGGAGTCTGTAAGTCACAGCTGAGTACAATTACAAAGATGCCAAAAGAAATTCCAGATAATTCATATTAGTAGTCACAAATATGGGCAGTTTAAAAGGCAAAAAGAAACCACTAAGAAGTGAAGCTTAAGTTTATTAAAATTTTACTAGCATACTGTAGGATGTATTGAAAGTATATTGTCCATATTGTTTCAACATGCAGCACTTGTAGTGATGTCTGTATTATATTTAACTGACCTATTTAATAAACTTGGTAATAATTAATTTATATTCAGCATATTGGATTTCCACTATTATTTCAAGGTTTTTTTAAATTTTAAAATATTCAATTTTAATTTATATAAATAAATAATTTTATGTATTCCAGGTTTACATTATGATGACTTGATATTCCTATGCTGTATAATGATTACAGTCTAATTAATGAACACATCCACCACAACTCATGCTGTGCATTAGATCCCCAGAACTAGTTCATCTTATAACTGTACTCTTTGATTAACATCTCCCTATTTTCCCCAAGCCCCAGTCCCTGGTGCCCCCTGTTACATTCTTTGAATGAGGTTGACTTTTTTTAGATCATGAAGTATTTGTCATTCTGTGTCTGGGTTATTTTACTTAGCATAATGCCCTCCAGGTTCATCTATGTTGTCACAAATGGTAAGATTTACTTATTTTCTGTGGCTGAATAATGTTGTGTGTATGTGAGTTAAAAAATTTTCACATTTTAAAAATTTCATCTGTTAATGGATACTTAAGTTGTTTCCATGTTTTAGTTATTGTGAATAATGTTGCAGTCAACATTGGGATGGAGATGTCTCTTTGAGATACTGATTTCACTCCCTTTGGATACATACCCAGAAGTAGGATTGCTAAATCTTATAGTAGATCTATTTTTAATTTTTTGAGGAACCTCCATACTGTTTTTCATAATGACTATACCAATTTACCTTCCTAACAACGGTGTACAAACAAGGTTTCCCTTTTCTCCACACCCTCACCAACGCTTGTCTTTCTGTTAAAAGCCATCCTAGCAGATGTGAGGTATTATCTCACTGAGGTGTTATTTAACTGTGGTTTTAATTTGCACTCTGGTGATCAGTGATTAGTTGAGCATCTTTTCCTGTACCTGTTGGCTATTTGCACGTCTTCTTTGGAAAAGTATTTATTTGGGTCATTTTCCATTGTTAAATTGAGTTATTGGAGTATTTTTCGTATTAAATTGTGTCAGTTCTTTATATATTTTGGATATATGATTATAATACACTTAGCAGGTACATGGCTTGGCAATATTTCCTCCCATTTCATAGGTTGTCTTTTCATTTGTTCATTGTTTCTTTTGCTGTGCAAAAGTCTTTTAGTTTGATGCAGTACCACTTGTTTTGTTTGTTTTTGCTTTTGTTGCCTATTCCTTTGGTGTCATATCCAAAAACATCATTGCCAAAACCAATGTCAAGGAGCTTTTCCCCCTACATTTTCTTCTAAGAGTTTTACATTTTCAAATTTTACATTTAAGTCTTTAATCCATTTTGAGTTAGTTTTTGCATATGCTGTAAGATCAGGATCCAATTTCATTCTTTTCTGCATGTTTTCATCATGAACCCTTGCAAGATACTATTTATAGCATAAATGCCCAAA
The DNA here is from genome assembly GCA_963574635.1 of Cheracebus regulus. Classification (NCBI taxonomy): domain Eukaryota; kingdom Metazoa; phylum Chordata; class Mammalia; order Primates; family Pitheciidae; genus Cheracebus; species Cheracebus regulus. The sequence goes on from CAUYQU010042221.1 coordinate 5,082, forward strand.
TCTGAAGGGTGATGACACTGGTGCCCAGGTGGGAGACATTATTAATAGTAATAATGGTATCTCCCCATTGTTACTGTCTTGGCTTGTAGAGAGGAAAAGGGAATTCATTATTATTCAGCACGTCATCATTCAGGTTACTTACAGCCAACTTATTTGGAGGCACATCCTTAAAATGTATTAACATACCTGTCTTTATGTTAAATTTTTTTCTTAATTGAAAATAAAATATTTTGCATGCTAGATAGATAAAAATAATACTTACCTATTACCCAATGCAAAGTGTGCTACATTCTAAATTAATACGCTGTTATTCAAAATAATATAATGTAACAACAAACAAAAGATTTTATATTTTCATGTGTTTTTAACTTGTAAGTCACAGATTTTTCATACTATACATACTCTGTTAATCTTGGAAAAAAGCAATGCAGCCTAGGTATTTAAGCCACCAGTGTTCCTCTTTACCTATTGTTGTTGTGTGTATGTAAACCATATACAATTCCTACAAGAAAAAGAAGCATTTTATTTTTCTGGAAATGCCCCTCCCTGATCCGAGGAGCTATCAATCAAAAGTCCCACCTCCTCCATCACAGGAGTGATACCCTGATCCAAGCTTGTAATCAGAGGCATCCTCAGGACTTTTTAATTTTTATTTTTACTATAGCCATTGGGCAAGATTACTGTATTTTTGTCTGAGATTGGTAGCTTAGCACTAACAACAATCTAAGTCTAGAATCAGTGACCATGTCTTCACCACCTCATAGGGAAGTGTCTGCCTATGAATGAAGACTAAGAAGGGGAGAGTTAAGATGTAACGAGAGAGAGAGAGAGAGAGAGAGAGGGAGAGACTGAGTTCTTGGATCCAGTGTCAGATATGCCAAAGGATGCAGATCCCTAAATATTTTAGATGAGAGGATAAATGTCTTCTTTTTTATTTAGGCTAGTGTTAATTGAGTTTCAGACCCTTGCAACCAAAGAATCCTGGACATTATACAGATTGTTTTATTTTGTTTATGCTCAATTTCTAAAACATCAAAAAATAAAAAGTTAAACATCAAAAAGGATCTTATAAATGTAAAATGCTATGTCAAATATTTTAAAAGCAATTAAAAAAGCTACTGTATTTATTCATCCATGAAGTTTATGACAAATACTACATTTTAGAAGAGTATGGAAGATAGAGCTTTGGTTATAATTATGTCACATAACATAGTATAGTTGCTAAATCTGTGATCTCTGGAATCCAATTGTCTGATTTTGAATCCTAGTTCAGTTCATTATAAATTCTCTGGTTTTTGCAAGTTACTTGACTTCTCTACCTCAGTTTCCCCAAGGTGACCATCCTCACAGCATTGGAGGGAAATTTCAATGTAATAACACATGTGAAGTGTGCCTGGCACATAGTAAGGAATCAGTAAATATTATCTGCTATTAATGCAATTTTGAGGGGGTTTATGAAAAATTTTATATCATAATGAAGGCAATTAGTGGTAGCTGTAGAACTGTCAGCAATGAAAAAGAAGAGGATAAATTACTGAAGAGACACTGGTGGACTGCTCTCTGAGAAAGCACCCTGATGGGATAATATTCAGGTAAATGACAACTGACTTGCTAATTTGGCATAACAGTGCATTTTTAGTCATCTGTACCTTCAGCTAGGATTTCTCTGTGGGAAAAAGGAGAGTGTAGCTGTAATGTTGGGGTTTGGGGGTTCAGGGGAGTGCTCAGCTCACTCCTCAGTGTGCTCTAGGCTCTTGGTCTCCCACTCTCTCAAGAATGGGAGAGGGGACCACAGCAGGTGGGCTCATAAAGTAAATACCGGACCCTAAACAGTGTTTGTAGAAAATGATTTATTAAGGTAGACAAAGAGAAAAAGGAGAGGAAGAGACAAAGCTACCACGAGAGAGAGTGTGTGGAAAGGGACCCCAGAGGGGATATCTGCCCCATGAGGGAAACAGGGATTTTTAACCTGGGGGGAATTCCCACCTTCTCCAAGGTCCCTGGCCAATGAAAAGAGTTCTCTTAAACTTCCGCTGGAGTGATTGACTTTTGACCCTTTCCCTTGCCAATGAAAATTAAAACAGAAACTGTTAAATCTCCTGGATGGGAAGGCATGGGAGGGGGCATGGTGCTGGGGAGTTCTTGCCCTTGGAACTATGCCCCTTGTGGACCCAGAAAGAGAACACATTCCCTCAAAGTAAAAGCAGAATTTTCTATTATTTATTCTGGTTGATAATTTGTATGATTGAGAAATTTTAATAGCGTGGAGGAATGCACTATGGTAGTATTTGTGTGGTCTATTCAAGCCACTTAGTGAAACATAGCCCATGTGTCTGAAGATTATTTTGCTATTAAGAGTGTGTATATTTGAGAACCATTTTCTCATTTCACTTTCATGCTTGAAGGAGAATGAGAACAAGTCAGCAAGAATTGTGACCTATTCAGTGTACCTGAGGGGATTATCATGTTGTTTTGTGTCACTCGAGGTGAGGAAGTCATAAATAGATAAGGGATTAGTATTGGCACAAAAACCAGAAAGAAAACAGATAGATACATTATCCTGAGTAATTTTTATAGGCAATTTTATTGCAACTCACTAGACTACAACCTACTACTATGTTGATCCTGTGGAATTTATGTGCTTGTCAGCAGGGGATGACTCAGAAGGGAGTATGTTGCTAATGCCTACTCTATGATTCTCCAAGAGTTCTGGCTCTGCAAATTAGTAGGGAAAACTTCCTTAATAAACTGTAATCCATGTTTACTCATATAATTACCAACAATCTGAAAAGGTAAAAGGGAAAATTCTATGTCCTAGTCCATTAATCCCACTAAACTTGTCAAATTCTAATAAACAGTTTTCATAATTCTAAAACAGTATGTGTTTAAATGCAACATTAAATGTGCATCAGGAGAGGTGACATCTAAGTTATATATTGTTTGGGAACTATAAACATTTAACAAGCGTATAACCTTTGAGCTTTAATCTACAGGGAACTTCTGCACTAAAGACCAGTTTTGGATATGATCCAGTCTCAAAAGTATGTCACTTGAGTGTAGACACTAGGCTTGTTTGGAAGAGCACATTCATTTCTCCAGCTTTCAATACCAGCAAGGAACCTTTAGCGAGGATGCCTTTAGAATCTGCACCAGTGGTGCAGTGGTCCACCGGAGTCACCCTAGACCAGGGTCCACCGGAGTCACCCTAGAGAGCAAAAGTATATATATGTGTGATTACTACAATTTATAAGTGAATATTGTATATTTTTCTCTTTTGTAATAAAGAAGGAAAAAGACAGAAGAAAAAACACATATTTCAAAACAAGTGATTCTAGTCTAGAATATTTTTGCTTTCTACAATCATTTACTTAAAGATATCAGTATATGTCTTCAGTATATATCAGTATATAACAATGCAATAATGGAAAACATGTGTGAAAAATTTTAGGTCTGGTGCAGTGGCTCACTCCTGAAATCCCAGCATTCTGGAAGCCTAGGCAGGAGGATCACTTGAGGCCAGGAGTTTGAGACCAACCTGGGCAATATAGCAAGACCCTGTCTCTACAAAAAAATTTAAAAATTAGCCAGGCGTAGTGGTATGTGCCTGTAGTCCCAGTTACTCAGGAGGCTGAGGCGGGAGGATTGCTTGAGTCCAGCAGTTCAAGGTTACAGTGAGCTTTTAATTGCACCTCTTCCAGTCTAGGTGACAGAACATGATCTAGCAAAACAAACAAACAAATAACAACAAACCCAGTTTTAACTTAATTCTTACCCAAGGGAGCTATTGAAGATATTATTGCTTATGCAATCATCATTATGTTGATGGTACTCTCTGATGATCTTCCCAAGCTCCCTTATTTCCAGGTAGATAATGGGGGAAAAAAGGAAGGTTTCTTGAGAAAATTTTAAGTATACAATATATTATTATTAATGATAGCCACCATGCTGTACATTAGATATGTAGAACTTATAACTGAAAGTTTGTACTCTTTGATCAACACCCCTCTATTCTCCCCAACCCCCCTACAAACCCATCCACAGCAACTATTGTTATACTATGTTTCAATGAGTTTGAAAAAATCATTGAACCTATTGTTATAGTATGTTTCCATGAGTTAAATCAAACACATTGAGTTTTTTTTTTTTTTTTTTAGATTCTAGGTATAAGTGAGTTTATGGATTTTTTTTTCCTGTGTATGGCTTATTTTACTTAGCATATCCTCTAAGGGTTCATCATTGTTATTGCAAATAGAAGGATGTTTTTTGTTTTGTTTTTATGGCTGAATAATATTCCACTGTGTATCACATTTTAAAAATCTACTCATTCGTTGATGGACACTTAGGTGGTTTTCATATCTTGACTACTGTGAATAAAGCTGCAATGAACATAGGAGTGTAAATATTTCTTTAAAATCCTGTTTACAATTCTTTCGGATACACATTTAGAAGTGGGATTGCTAGATACCATAAAAATATAACGATTCTATTTTTAGTGTGTCCAGGACAATTCATACTGTTTTCCCTTATGGCTGTACCAATTTACATTCCCACCAATAGTGTACTCTTCTCAGAGCTTTTTGTTAATTAGTCATCCTCATAGGGTGTAAGGTATGACCTCATTATGGTTTTAATTTACGCTTTCCTAGTGCCCAGTGACATTGAGTATCTTTTCACATACTTATCAGCTATTTGCAAGTCTTCTCTGGAAAAATGTCTTTGCAGGTTATTTCTCCATTTTTAAATTATGCTATTTTGTGTTTTCTTTTTAGCATTGATTTGTGTGAGAGTTCCTACAAAGAGGCTTGATGGAAGAGACTTGATAATGTTTACAGAATGTGCCAAGTGGTCCATCAGGGTGGGACAGTTTGGAAAAGATAGCAGAAAGCTCACATTAATAGAAAGTTCGGATACCTATATAGTCAGAAGGAGACTGGCTGAAAAACACATGCAAGAGATTAGTTTGGAAAAGTAGAAGAAACTTGTTTATTCCAAACCCAGAGGGTGGGAATGAGTACAAATATAAATATATCAAAGAGAAAGGAAATTAAAGGATTTGTCATATGACTGCTTCCATTTTTTTTCTGGTTAGTAGGAGAAAATATCATATACTAAAGAAGATAAGGGTATGGTGAGATATGTAGGTAAAGAATATAATGAAGGTTTGGCATAGCAACATAAAATGCATTAATAATTGTACAGCATGTTAAGGAACATGTAATTATGTAACTTCAGTTTACAAGAAGGCAAGATTTCTTGTAGCTATTCTCAATAGCTTTCATATAACAGCACATAAAGTTGATAGATTGCTCTGTGGTTGATGATTATTTGAATGGGTGTGGGGGAAGTAGAGGATGAAGTCACTGAGAGTGCTGTCAATAGAGTGGCTGAAATAATAAAACAAGCGTTATAGGCTGTTTAAGGTTAGGAGAGAGTCATGAGATGGGAATGATGGACTGAGAAGAAATTAAAAGGAACAGGGCTTTAGGCTCTTCATGATATCGAAGAATAGGTTTAGTGGGACAGTTGGAAAGCTGGAAATTTGTAATGAGATGATGATTATTTATTTCAAATACTTATTTGCATGTCTCCTAGCTCCGAGAGTGCAGGAATATGTTCATTTTAACTTCCCTGCACATAGCACAGCATTTGGCACATAGGTAGTAGTCAATAAATAATCACTACATGAAAGTTTATATGAATAAAATAAAGGTTTTCTTGGATCTATCACTGATTCTACCTGCTTAGAAACTTTTGTTAGCTCTGGGACTATTGTTCATAAACAGCAAGAATTGTTAAAAGCACATTGAGCATAAAGAAAAGCATCTTAGTGTAGAGTTCAGAGTACCATCACTAGGGCCCAATTTCCTATGTTTAAATCTCAGTTCTGTTGCCACGTAATAGCTCTGTGAGTTTAGACAAGTTACTTGATTTTTTTTTTTTTTTGATCTCAATCTCCTCATCTAGAAATAGGGCTTAGAATAGTACAAATATACTGCAGAGGACTGAGGTAACTAAAATGCATTCATATTTATAAGGAGCTTAAAACAGTGCTTGTCACATGGGAATACTATATAAGAGTTGTTAATAAAATATTTAGGATGTTGGAACCACATTGTGAAAGCTCCGTGATTGTTAGTTTTGCTATTAGATCTAGTTGAATGTTTCTCAGTGAAAAGACAATCACACTAAAGTCACCAGTAAACCGTCTCATTTCTTCATTGCTTATTCTAAATTGAGTCCCTTCCCCACTCCTGCTCATGGCTTTATACAATAAGGTGATTCAACACTTTAGGATTTTAATGAGACCTATTTGATATCAATGCAAGTCTAATTAAATACTTCGGCTAGGAAACATACTTAAGCCTTTAAAAATTGTCACTCTCTTGAGAAAACTGAACTGGTTAATTGGAAATTTAAAACTACAAGAATAAAGTTCTTGAAATTGGAATAGGCAGACTTACCTGGCAGGCATCCACACATGGCTCCGGGAATCTGGCACACAACATCTGCCATATGCCTCTCTGTTGTTGCAGGTCCTATTATCTATAATCTTCACTAATCCCTTTTGGAGTACATTAGGACTTGTTCCTAAAGGCATAAAATTATATAATGTTTGCTTATGTCACTATTCATCTTTTTGGCTAGGCTATTAGTATCTAACTTTAATACTATGTACAATTTCTAAATCAAATCATATGTAAAGCTTAATTAAGCTTTTAACTCAGGAACAAAGAGCAAGTAATGTTTATAAACATACCAAGCAATAGCTGAAAAATGACCATTTTTAGAAACAATTAGTGTGTATATTTATATGTAATGAGATTTTTTCTTTTGAATTGTTTTGAAATTTTATATTTATTACATGTTTATTAATGTATTAATATGTTGTATAAAAGAAAAATAATAATAACATGAGCATATTTTGAATAACTCAATAAGCTGTGTTTTAGAAGATAACGCATGGAAACTACATCTTATTTCTTATTCTGTACAGAAAAGACTGTCTTAGAAAACAAAATGGGCTGGGCATGGTGGCTCACGCCTGTAATCCCAGCACTTTGGGAGGCCGATGTGGGCAGATCACTTGAGGTCAGGAGTTCGAGACCAGTCTTGCCAACATGATGAAACTGTCTCTACTAAAAATACAAAAATAGCTGGGTGTGATGGCTCATGCCTGTAGTTCCAGCTAATTAGGAGGCTGAAGCAGGAGAATGGCATGAACCTAAGAGGCAGAAGTTGCAGTGAGCCAAGATTGCACCGCTGTACTCCAGCCTGGGCAACAGAGCAAGACTCAAAAAAAAAAAAAAAATGAAAAAGTCATATTGCAGGAGCATACACTTTATGATTATTTAAAAATTTTTTAGCTAAATTTTTACTCTAATTCTGAACCCTGAGATTAATTTTAGGTTTATTTTTCTGCTTTCAAACTGCATTTATAACCATGAATGGTTAAAATGCTGAATCTCCTGTAGTCCCTATTTTTTTTCAGTGACCCTTAAATGTATAAAATTTGCTAGCACTTATTCCCTTTAATATTATTTTGTGAAATTGTCCATTTTCCTTTGTTAAGGATGAAAGCTTTTTCCCTTTTTTTTTCTTGCTAAGAAAATAAGCAGGAATATCTGCCCATTTCATTCATTAATGTATCCAAACCACCTAGAACAATCCCTGGAACAAAGGTGGCAATTATTTCTCATTATTAAATGAATAAATGAATGAAGAAAATGACTTACTTATTCAAATAATATATTTCTTGAAAAACTGCCCTTTTAAGAGGAACTATAGTAAACAGCTCTATGAAATTATAGTTTCTGTATGAATGTTGTTGAGGATAATTTTTATTCCATTGGACATTGTACTCTTAAAAATGATCCAGAGACATATTTTTCCGTTTTAGTTGTAATTTTGAGTATTTTTATTTTTAAACTCCTAAAATTCAAGCCATATAATAGAGGCAGCTGAGGAACTCACCATCAGACTTTAACGTTCCCCATACAGTGAGCACTGCTTCTGAATTGTACGGGAATAGATCATTACCATCTGGAAGACGTGCTTTTCGGACGTTGCTTGTATATAACACTGGTGAAGGTAGATGCACAACAACAATGTCATTATCATGTGCAGGGTAATGGTAGTTTTCTTGAATTATAACATTCTTGATATTTCACTATGTTTGTGGATTGCTTAAAATAAGCCGAAAACTAACATTCCATTCTTTGGGATCATGGATCCTAAAAAAACAGATTTATTAATTAAAAGTCCTGTATAGTGAACTAGTAGGAATACTTATCTCGTATACTTCTAAAAACAATTAGGTATGTTTTAAGTTCCCATAATGCTTGTAAGCATACAAAAATAAAGTTGTATATAGGAGAAAAATGAAAATAATAACATGAGCAGATTTTGAATAATGCAATGTTATGTTTAGAAGATAACCCATGAAAACTATATTTTGTCTCTTATTCTGTACAGAAAAGACTGAAGGGGGTTTAGAAAGATAAATAATGACAACATAGAATAATAAGATTAAGTAAAAAGTGGGCAAGGGTATGGGAAAGTGAGCTAAGAGAAATTATAGAAATAGTCTAAATCCTCTTTTTGACCAGTAAAATTTATAAATAAAAATGTATTTCTGACATTATTATTTGTTAATCCAGGATTTGTATACTCAGTGCTGAAAAATAGTGCTGCCTAAACATTTTCAAAAGCTCTACTAAAACAACATAAGAAGCAAGCATGATTTTGAAGAGAGCTGAGCAGGTTTCGTAGAGATTTTTGCTTTAAAACACCCAATGAATCCTACAAAAACCAATGGAAGTTAATGAAAAGTTTCATCAAATAAAAGGATAAACATGTTTTAGTCAAAAAGGGCAAACTATTGGTGCAACAATACGCCCTTTAAAGATATCATCATTTCAAATAGGGCTGTACGTATATAGGAGGATGTAGGTGAATTCAAAACCTATGACTAAATAAACCAAATGCAATAATGATGAGAAAGAAGTAAGATCCGTGTTCAGTTGGGGATTTATAGTTTCTTTATAAAGATTAAGTACAGTAAGTGACTCTAGTATAGAGGTTCTTTACAGGAAACAATTTCATCCCCCACATTTAGCAATGTCGGGAGACATTTTGGTTGTCAATACTGAGGGGAGCTACTAAGGGGTAGGATATTATACCACTAAATATCCTCCAATGCACAGGACAACTCTCCATAACAAAGAGTTAGTTATACAGTCTAAACTCTCAATAATGCCATTTTGGACAAATCCTGCTCCAGCCTACGTCTGTCATTAATGTTGATAACTGACCGAGTAATTTTGAAGCTGCACCTCACAGTGTTAAGACAGTTGTATGTGTAGTTTTCTGGGTGTATTACCGAAAGAGATTAGGCTTTTAAGGACTTGAGTGGCTTTGAGGCCTTACTTTATGAAGCGGCGAGCAGCAGTGATAAGCCAGGTGTTACTAAGATATGTGGCTCTGTGTCGATGGACAGTGTTCTGTGGAAGGCTGGCTTGCCAGGGCCATTCTCCTTCTTCAGCCTCTAGACCCCCCGCTGTTTTGTTGCCAGATGGAGTTATGTGCAATGTCCACAACCTGCTCAAAGTACAGTTCTGCTTATGGATGTACATTGGTATAGTAGAACCTATTACAGAGAATCTATCCCATAAAAGGAACTCAACAAATGTTTGTAGAAATGAAGTCCATATTGGATTGTCCATGACACAGCTTTTATTTTCGTATTTCTTTAAGAAGGAACCTGTCCCAGGAAGACGTTTTGAAATAAAAATGATACTTGATTACAAAGCCCTTTTCTGTAATGGGTATATTCCAAAGCATTTGTATAATGAAAATACTTGCCATAATCAACGTGTTGGCATAGATTAAAGTAATGGCTTTCAATCAGGGACAATTTTGGACACCACCTCTCCAGGAGAGATGTATTTGGCAATTCCTATGTTAGAGCAGGTAGTTAGGCATATTTGAACAGGGCAAGAGAGTACCGCCACAACCAGGAATGTCAGGTGGCCATCAGGTGATGGTCAGGCGGTTGTTAAACTGTCTCAGTAAAGTAATAATTGGTCACATCTAGTGCCAGGGAAAGACAGTTATCCAATAGGTAGAAGAGACCTGAAGTGGGTGATCAGCAGCTTCCCAATAAGATCTCCAGAGCTCGGCAACTGGGTTCAAGCATGAGCACTGAGGCATAATGGTGGAGTTTAACTGGTATATGACCTTCCTTTAGGAACACTCAACTGGTAAAAAGAAAAATGCCTCAAATGAGCATGCATATAACTTTTGTTAACACACTGTACATGCAGCCCCTCCCAAGTGCTGGCAGGCCGATGTGCCTATGGGTAGCTCACCCCAAGAGAAGAATCAGGGGATAAGTAGTGCAGATCCCAGAAGGATGTCAACATATACAATCCCAATCAAAGGTCAAACTGTGCACTTTTTCTCCCAAGTCACTTGCTTGGCTCCCTTCCAAGTATACTTTGCTGCCTTTTGTTCCTGCTCTAAAACTTTTTAGTAAACTTTCACTTCAGCTTTAAAACTTGCTTTGGTCCCTCATTCTGCCTTATGTCCCTTCAGTTGAATTCTTTCTTCTGAGGTGGCAAGAATTGAGGTTGCTGCAGACTCATACAGATTGGTCGCTGGTAACACTTGGAGATATTTTTGATTGTCACAATTGTGGAGTGAGGAGCCTACTGGTATCTAGGCGGTAAAGGCCAGGGATACTGTTAAGTACTTTGTAATATATAGGACAGCCTCTGAAACAATTATCTGGCCCCACATGTCAATAGTGTTAAAGTTGGGAAACCCTGGGTTAGGAAAAAATACTTGTTACCGAGAATGAGAATATTTAAATAAATTGGAAAGGTTAGATGGTCAATTGCTTCATAGAGATGTTAATAGTATGTGACTAGATGTACATTGAGATACTCTTTCCTGAGGGTGAAAGGGCATTAGAAGATAAGGGAAATGTATGTATATTTTTATAATTTTTTATTTAAAAAATTTTCATGTAAACTTTAAAAAAGGCAGCTTGTCCTCTGAGGTCCTTGAGTTTGTGTATTTCTTCTAATTCTAGGTTATTCTTTTGCTACAAACCAAACTTAATGTTGCAAAGTCATCTAAACTGGGGCCTTTTGGTTGCTTTTTCTGAATTAACCAGAATTCACACTAACTTATTAAATTTAACTCCCTTTTCCTTTTCTTCCCACCCCTTTATCATGGACAAACCCAGAGGTATAATGGTTCCTTCCTATCCTCTCTTCTGTCTGGACGACCCCTAAAGGAAGTTGGCTTGTACTCAGCTTCCTTCAGAGAAATATAAAAACAAAGATGTTTCTCTGTGAGTGAGGAGAACTTACCCTTGGTGACTCTACTTTCATGTTTCTCCTCTTACTCAGAACTCTTATTTGTATTCATGCACTAACTTTCATTATAAATTCTCATTTACTCATATAATTGGATCTGTTAGGCTTTCAGTTGCCACCTCTGCAGTTATTACCTTATTACCTCTGCTGAAGTCTTATATGTCATCTTATAGCTTTGTTACATCAAAAGAAATTATATGAAAAATTTCAGGGATTTAAGGACTATAATGAGGATTGCTGGCTGATACTTTCAGAAGCATAGGAAAATCTACTTCTAACTCTTGTAACTTCTCTATTGTCTATTACTGCATTTCAGTACACTTTATGTCACATATCAAGGCTCTCATTTTAAATGATATTTGATTTTTTTTCTAATCCCCCTTTTTAAATTTAAAGTATAAAGAAGCTAGATAGGCCAAGTAAAATTCAGAATACTGCTATGGATGGTTGTTTAGTATTCCAGCTCGATAGACAAATAGGCTGATTTCTTTCTTATGACTGCTTTTATTCCTGTCTTCACTGTCTCTCTTCTATGAACCTGACAAATTTCAGTTGTGGATTTTGATCAGTATTGGTACTGAAGTTTTTCATTAGAATAATTTACTTTAAGATCTATTATTAAGTTTCTTGAGGATTGTTTACTCAAACTCTAAAAAGATCAAAATAATCCAGTACAGGTTTCTGTTCAAGTTTTGCCCAGGTTTCTCGGAAATAGCTATGCTGTGACTGAGGGATAGTAAGAGCAGTCAGGGTCAGTGTCACCTGGCTCCAGAGGGTGAGTCTTCTAATCCAGCTGTCTCAGTCTGTCTCAGTCCCTAGATAAAAGCAGTGCCTCTTCTGACAGCCTGCTCTAGGTTCCAGCAACCCAGAGGATCATATTTCCTAAGCAGATAGTGGAAGAATGGAAGCAGAAAGCCTTGGCCAGGCAGGAAGAAGCTGCTTGTATGTAAGGCAGCTTATTCTTTGCACACTAAATTTGGCTTCTAGGATCAGAATTACACACTGAGTTTCTAGGCCTGGAGTTTTCATAAGCAAAATAGAAAATACTAATAGATGAAATTTACTAAGTTCATAATAATAAGCCATATACTCTGGTAAGTAGTTTACTTGTGTTGCCTTATTTTATCTTCAAAATAATTTGGAACTGGGCAGTGATAAGTTAAATAACTGTATAAATTAATCCAGTTAGTAAGTGACAGAGCTGGGACTCAAAATTCATATGTAGCTTATTTTAGATTCTAAGTTCTTAATTATCATTGCTTGTCCCTATATCCCCTTTGCCATTCAGCATGTGATAATGTATTCCTCATTGTAATCAATGATATCAGTCAATTTAAGGCCACCTCTGGTAATCTTTATGCAAATTTCTAAAAGCAGCTTTTCTATTATTTCACATTTATGTATATCACAATGACTCTGAAGGAGAGGTCTCTTTTGGCATCCAAATAATTAATTCTCCCTTGAAAACAACTTATTATTGGTGAACTGAGCTGAGAAGGTTTTCTGCTGCCAGCATTGCATTGTCTAAAAGTCAAGGAGAAAGAAAATGAAAATATTTACATTTATGAACACATTTTATTTTCATGTTAATGTTAATTGTTTTCTCTTTGGAAACATGTTATTCTGTAGGCATAATCATCTTATTCAATCTTGACTATATAATTTCTATGTTCATAAGTTAGTATAGTGATAACATTTTTGTATTAATTCTTCAGTTTCTAAAAGGACTCTCAAGTTCTTCATTATAAGTTATCTGAAAAAGAGGCATGGATCCTGAAAAGTAGTAAAATATATATAAAAAATTGTGACCTAGCATATTCAGAATCTAAATCACCAGAAAACTGAATCTGTTTGACACCATTTATGAACCACTTTACATTCTTTTGACTTACCTCTTATTTCAACTGCAGTTCTGGTGACCTCATAGGTTTGGATCTGCTTTACTAAAGGGTAACTTGATAGATGCTCTGCTAAAGTCAGCACCTAGGACTTCTCACTTTCTGCCAAAAGAAACCTGCCGGACACTCCCAGATGGACAATTTGGAAACGCTTGAGTTAATGCCAGGATACCCACTGACCAATGTAAAATGAAAACTGATGGACAAAAGCTTTCCTCTTTAGTCATAGAGGGATACAGTTCTGAAATACACCTCATTAGGTCCCATAGGATGGAGCTAGAGTTGCCCTTGGTGGTGGCCAACTCACTGTCAAGTCAATTACTGCATGCAAGCTTTGGTTTCAGGATCTGCTTTTTGAGGAACCAGGCTAAAACACTCAAATAATTATGTATCTTAAAAAATAATGATAATAATGAGAAGAAAGTGCATACATTGTTATATTTAATGTATTTTTTTGTGTCAAGTTCATTTTACAATATTTTAACTTTAAAAATTAATACTATTTGTGTGTTAAGTTTCAGTTACTCAAAACATTTGGTTAAGCATGCCATCTCATTTTGGTTCAAAAGAAATTTAATTCAGTAATGAAGCAAACTTTAACATTGTTTACTAATTCCTGGATAGACAAATTATTTCAGGGAATATTACAGAATGGAATTATTTACTGGAGTAACTATTCCCTGGAATAATTTGTCCATCCAGGGATTAGTAGACAATGTTAAGGTTTCCTTCATTACTGAATTAAATTTAAATTAGTAGATCCCTGATAGACAAATTATTAGATCCCATATCTCTGTAGAATTGCAAACCTGTTCTAACCCCATATCTGGGATCAGTAGAATCTGCAGAATTGCAAACCTGTTCATGTGGTAAATGTGTGAGGAGATGGTGAACAAATGAGTGATGCTTCAAATTTCAAATGCAGAGGACCAGAAACATACTTACCATATCTACTTAAAGAGTTCCTCTTCAAAAATAAATTACCAGCTGCTGCATTAATTAAATACTATATCACTGTAGGTTCATTTTTATTAGGTTCCTGGATTTCTATAAATCTAAGAAAGAAAAGGATATTCAGTTCTACAAGCCAATTACAATGATATACTCTTATATTACATCGCAAAACAAAGCAGTGACACAAAAGAACTATTTACCAGAAAGTCGACTTGTCTGAACAAAAAAGCCAGAGTAATTTAACAGTGAGGGCTAAGTAGTCAGCAGGGCTATAAATTGATATAAGGCATGCCTACTTAAACTGAAAGCTGGCATCTTTTCATCTAATCCTTCACAGATGCCTTCCAAAGGCTGTTTTTCATTGGACATGATACATCTAGGGCTCAGTTTTTAGTTTTGTAGCTTGGTAAATACATCAAACCATATTAAGATTCTTTAGGAATAATTGAACTTTTATCTGGACTGGAAAAAATGGTAATTCCTATATCTTTGGAACTCATTATTTAGAATTAAATATAATTATAATGTTCACAGAAGTTTCTTCTTACTTTGAGATTTTCTTCATTGATGTAGATCTTGCAAAAGAGAAGAAATGTTTTTGACTTATAATTTTCTTTTTTATTTTTTTTGAGACAGAATCTCACTCTGTCATCCAGGCTGGAGTGCAATGGTGTGATCTCAGCTCACTGCAACCTCTACCTCGTGAGTTCAAGTGACTCTCCTGCCTCAGTCTCCTGAGTAGCTGGGATTACAGGCACGTGCCACCATGTTTGGATAATTTTTGTATTTTTAGTAGAGATGGGGGTTTCACCATGTTGGCCAGGCTGGTCTCAAACCCCTGACCTCATGATCTGCCCACCTTGGCCATCCAAAATGCTAGAATTACAGGCGTGAGCCACCGCATCTGGCCATAATTTACTTTTAATAGTTGTATTCTCCCAGAACTTAATAGAATAACTATCCCTTCGGTAGGTGGAAGACAGGTTATAATGAATGGGGAAATGACTTAAGCCATCACCCCTTTTGACTAAGTTGCTGCTGTGGCTGTTTTTGTTTCCTTCTTTTTAAGTCTCTTGGCTCACCCTCAGAGGCTGGACATTCCTGTAGATTTATCTCTGAATTAAGGAGTCAACAATGTAACCTAAGATACTCTTTTACAATGTCCTATATAAAGGAAGTGTCAAAAAACAATGTCACTGTGCTTGCCAAGAGGAAATTCCATCAAAGGATAATAAGACAAAGCAGTTTTGAATAATAGCTCAGCAAATGTGCACTGGTCTTCTCCTGTGGGCCAGGAATCAAAGAATAGATATTCTTGATGGACCATTGATAAACTCAGCTTCTCAGTGAACTTGGAATCTAATGGAAGAGATAAAAAAATAAGTGTATAAGTTAAAATCAATGTGAATAGCAAAGACTTGGAACCAACCCAAATGCCCATCAGTGATAGACTGGATAAAGAAAATGTGGTACATATGCAGCATGGAATACTATGCAGCCATAAAAAGGATGAGTTCATGTCCTTTGTAGGGACATGGATGAAGCTGGAAACCATCATTCTCAGACATAGGAACAGAAACAAAACACCACATGTTCTCACTCATAAGTGGGTGTTGAACAATGAGAACACATGCACACAGGAAGGGGAACATCACACACTGGGGCCTGTTGGAGGGTGGAGGGTTAGGAAAGGGATAGCAAGGGGTGGGAGAATTGGGAGGATAGCATTAGAAGAAATACATAATGTAGATAATGGGGTGATGGATACAGCAAACCACCATGGCACGTGTATACCTATGTAACAAACCTGCACGTTCTACACATGTACCCCAGAACTTAAAGTATAATAAATAAATTTAAAAAAGAAAAAAGAAAACAAGTCACTAAGAAAAAAAATCAATGTGAAAGTGCTGTAAACCAAAAATCAAATTATAAGTCCCCTCAACCATTTAAATGGACCCCTTCCTCTCAGCCAAGATCATTCCAAAATTAACCTGAAAAACTAGTTCAGGCCATGATTGGAAGTGGGGGTCAGACATGTCTCATTGCACCCACCTCCCTTTTGGAATTCTAGAAAAGCCAACCAGCATTAGGATCAACACAGACCTTAAGTTTAATAAGTAACAATATTTGCTCCCTGAAGCCTGCTCTGTTTGGAGGCTTCATCTGTATGATAAAACCTTGGTTTCTCCTTATCATAATCCAGATATTCCTTTCTATTGATAATAACTCTTTAAACCAATTGCCAATCAGAAGATTTTTAAATCTACTTGTGACCTAGAAGCCTTGCTTCAAATTGTCCTGCCCTTCCAAATTAAACCAATGTAACTCTTATGTGTATTGATTGATACATTATGTCTTCCCAAAATGTATAAAAGCAAACTGTACTCAAACCACCTCAAACACATGTTATCAGGATCTTTTGAGGCTGTGTCACAGGCAGGTCCTTAACCTTGGCAAAATAAACTTTATAAATTGATTGAGACCTCTCTCAGATACTTCCGTGCTCACAGTAATATGGAAAAAGTAGGCATAGACAATTGAAAACACCAAGAAAGGTCACTTGGCATAGAGGAGTGATGGGGGAATTGGCACAGCTGACAACAAAAATTCTTTTGGAAGGGCAGAAGGGAGTCAAGATTTATCTTAGGGGTAAAACAGGCAAAATTTACTGGCTATTGAACATTAGATTAGAAAAAAATCTTAGATGCTGTCTTCTTTTTTTATTGTACTTTAGGTTCTGGCGTACATGGGCAGATCATGCAGGATTGTTGCATAGGTACACACATGACAATGTGGTCTGCTGCCTCCATCCCCCCATCACCTACTTCTGGCATTTCTGCCCATGTTATCCTTCCCTGACCTCCCCACCCCACACTGTCCCTCCCTTGGTCCCCTGCAACAGACCCCAGTGTGTGTTGCTCCCCTCCCTGTGTCTCTCATTGTTCAATACCCGCCTATAAGTGAGAACATGCGGTGTTTGGTTTTCTGTTCTTGAGTCAGTTTGCTGAGAATGATGGTTTCCAGATTCATCCATGTCCCTACAAGAACAAGAACTCATCATTTTTTATGGCTACAATGTATTCCATGGTGTATATGTGCCACATTTTTCTTGTCCAGTCTATTGTCAGTGGGCATTTGGGTTGGTTCCAGGTCTTTGCTATTGTAAACAGTCCCACTATGAACATGCATGTGCATGTGTCTTTATAATAGAATGATTTATAATCCTTTGGGCATATACCCAGTAATGGGATTGCTGGGTCAAATGGAATTTCTATTTCTAGGTCCTTGAGGAAGCGCCACACTGTCTTCCACAATGGTTGAACTAGTTTACACTCCCACCAACAATGTAAAAGTGTCCCTATTTCTCCACATCCTCTCCAGCATCAGTTGTCTCCAGATTTTTTTAAGGATTGCCATTCTAACTGGCGTGAGGTTGTATCTCAATGTGGTTTTGATTTGCATTTCTCTAATAATCAATGATTATGAGCATTTTTTCAT